>OZ020278.1:135159-175542 GCA_963971205.1 Aethes cnicana | reverse complement strand
GGTACTGGCCACCGAATATCGGTGATAAAATCAAGCTGGACAAAGTGTTACTGGCAGCTACTAAAGATTTCTCACTCATTGGAAGACCTCTGGTCCAACCTGGATTGGTCTCAGTGACTGCTACAGTGGTATCCAAAGGTTTGTCCCACACACGAGTGCATTTCAAAAAGAAGAGGAGGAAGCAATTCATGAGAATCAATTTCCAGCGGGCCGAACAAACTATGTTGAGAATTAACTCCGTTGAAATTGCTAATAAAATCAATGAGGCTTCAAAGAACGTTTTTTAACTGTGTAATATTATTAAATAGTTTATCGATATAATATAGATATTAATAAATAATGTGTTTTTATTTATATAGCAAATCGAGGGTTCCCTGCTCAAACCCAATAAGTCGATATACTTTGTTTTACAACGGTGAACTTTCTGTTTTATGGCAAATTAAAATTTTATTGTTTTCTTACCGTGACTTATCGGGTTTGAGGAACCCTATATCATTTTACCTATCAAATAAATAGTGACCCAAAAATATATCACTTTAAAAAGTTTTGCATTATAACTACATGGAATAAAAATAGTTATTATACGGATTATAAAGAATGAAACAAAACCCAGTTAAAATAATTTATTAATTCAATAAGTTTTCTACATTCACATTATCACAGTATTCCTGAAAAGTGCTTTTATGCTCTTCCTTTAAAAACCTTTTCATGCCTTTGAATAAATAAAACATTCTCTTATTTTCAAGTAAACTGGTTAAAATTTTCAAGAATTCCTTGTAATTGGCATCTTTCTTATAACTGGATATTGACAGCTGAAACTTTTTGTACTGATCAACTTCCAGCAATGTTTTTATTTCCTTCACAAAGTCAATCAACGATGCTGGAGGTACCTTGTCTCTTGGCAGAGAACAACCTGGGGTCTCAGGTCTACTTATTAAATTTTCTTCAAAACCGAATGGCTTTATCTTCAATTTCTTCCTTTTTGGTGCTAGAACAACACTGGCTTCTTCAACATTTCTTTTATGAATTGTTACTAAAGGCTCTGGCTTGGTGCATGAAGATGGGTTACTGCAGTCAATTGCACTAAAAAGATCTTTCGTCTCTTTTGGTTTAAACTCATTAACATAGGTAGATGATTGTGCATTTTTGTAAAAGTCCATGGCAAAATCAGCATACACTTCATTTGAATTAGGATACTGGCTGACTGATTTTTTTGAACTTTTTGCAACCATTCTAGTTTGAGATGTGGGAAAGGATATTCCACTTGCATTAACTGTACCATTATCCCTCACTGCACTCCTTACCTCATTAGGGAGTAAAGGTTTTAGTTTGGGAGCAGGCAACGAGGTCTCGGCATTCTTGAAAAATCTACATATTTCACTAACCGTCTCTCCAAATTTGTTTGACACACTGATATGATTTCTTAGCCAAGCAGATAACTGGCCTTTCAGTTTTGGACTGTTGAATCTGCTGTCACAGAGCAGAATAGCCCCATAATCATTCTGATGTCTGATTACTCTGCCAATAGCCTGGTTAACAGCTCTAGTCGCCTCCAATGAGTACCACTCATCCCCAGACAAGAATTCCTTATCATTTACCCTCAGTTCGTCTAAATACTTCTTCTTTAAAATTATCCTTGGGTCTTTCAGTGGAGGAAAAGGCAATCCTGTAATAATCACAGCTCTACCGTTCATGTCAGCAAAATCTAGACCTTCGGACACTTTTCCCCTGCAAACTGCCATAAAGCATGCCCCTTTTGTGCTTGGATCACTAATTTTACTGTAGTAGTCATTGATGATAGCATTGAAAGTGTCCTTTCTTTGTGGTTCCACAAAGATGGGTTTTATGTTATTAATGCTTGACCAAATCCCTTCAGATTGCCACATTTCTAGACATTTGTTCATGATGGGATAAGATGGAAAGAACACCAAGAGCCCATCAGGAATCACTCTACAGAAGCTTAATATAGTCCGACCTAAAGATGAAATATATTTAGGATTGTCTCTGTTTTGGTAGTTTGAATTCAGCTGTGTAGAATCAGGTCCCTGGGGTATGATCTTGACACATATCTGATTGGCTTTGACTATATGAGGATTTTCTAGTTGTGTTCCAATAGGTATACCCAGCTCTGAAATTAATGGCTTCAAGGGGGCTAAAGTTCCACTAGTTAATATGATGCTTCTCACATTTTGTTCCAAAAGCTGTTTCATGCCAAAACCAGGACTAAAGCACCAGTAACTTAAAACTCTTTCAGATGACTTATTTTTAGCTGCTTTTAGGGCTCCCCAACTGTCGGACTTCTTGTTATTTTTTTTATCTTCAACTTGAATATGAACTTTGTAACAAAGCTTCACCCTCTCTTTGTGTGCATGAGTAGTGCCACTAAATACCACATTTAAAAGATCAGCAATTTTTTGAAGACCCACACCTTTTCGTTGAAATGGTGAAGCACTAGCTGTTGACAAGTACTGAATGAGATTATCAAGTAGTGTTATTACAGACATTTGATTCTGTTCCTTTATTTCAGCTTTTGACAGCAACTCAAATATGAAACCACCTGGAAAAGTTGAGCCTTCTTTACCAACTGCTATTTCATCAAGAGCCTTTTCAAAAGCCAACATCATTTCTTTCATTATACACAAATCATCACATGTAAAATCTTTAGGTTGATTGTTGTCTATAGTAGCATCTAGCTGGTCATCATTACCTTCACCAAAAGATCTCATGACATGAGTGATTTCTTCTATGCATAGCGCAATATCAGTAGATTTTATTTGTAGTGACGCTGACTCTTCACACATTTTCTCAACATTATGAGCTTCATCTAAAATTATTATATTGTTTGTTAGTTCCACTCCATTTGCTTTTCTTGACTTTGGGTCTAGTAAATAATTATAAGGCATAAATATTATGTCAGCATCCTGCTTCAATTCCTTCGCTAGATAATATGGGCATGCTTTCAGTTTCTTTCCAACTGCTACTAAGTCTTCAATGTCTAAAATATCATCACCTTTGACAGCTCTATCTTCTTTCTTAGTTTCTACATTATTGTAGAAATGGCATGTCCGTGATTTGACTCTGAGCTGGCACATGTGAACTTTGTTCATGTTGTTTGTTTCCTTGGACACTTCTGGGTGTATACACATTTGATCTCTAGACCCTAACACTGCTGCTTTAACATGTTTGTAGCTTGACCTTTTCAGCTCTTGCATGGCTTGAGTGAGTTGTGAATGTGTTCGGGAAGAATATATTATTTTAGGCATACCCCATGTCATGTTGTCCTTACTCTTGCCTGCGCCTTGTTTAAGTGACTCGCGCAGCCCACTTTTTTCACTGTGCTCAGTAAAATTTCCAAGTTGTGCATTCATCTGTAGTTGAGCTTTCTTCACCAATAACCATGCTAATGAAGAACACAGTAAACTTAATGTTTTCCCAGTACCTGTTGGAGACTCCAGCAGAGCATTTGAATTGTTTTGCAAGCTTTGTATAACGCGCTCCATGTACGCTTTCTGAACATCATAGGGCTCAAATGGGAAACTCACGGGTATACCCAATATCATTATGTCCGGCATCGTGAATGCTTGTATTAAAACTTGTTGATTCAATAAATTACGTGAATTTTATTTATATACGACATAATAGCAGCCAGCGGGAAAATTAAATAAAGAATAAAAACACATAACGGGACGCAGTACAAGTCGATGCATGCAAAAATTGACATTTTACGTCACGTATCATTTTCGCGCCTTAACTTTATTTCGTTCAGAAACTGGGTTTACCATTTTTATTAAATATTATGCATCTTTATAAGAACTATTTATCTAAGAAAGACAAAGATGAAAAATACTAGTTCAAACGTTATAATTTTATTTAGAAATCTCTAAAATCGAATGAAAGGAAAAACACAGCTATCCCTTTTTTTTGTTTTGACAGCTGGCGTGACAGCCATATGACAAACTAACCTGCAAATGTAGGAAAACTAAGTTTTCCAATACAGTGGTTTTTGTCTTGGATAAAGAAAACTCTCAATGAGACTTACATCTGATGTAACTATGAAAGTGAGCGTCAGAGAGATTTACACATCGGTGGCATGCAATCGTGTGCCCGAGATAGCGGACTGGAATGGTGAAGGGATCATCTGTTATGGAGCTACCAATGCTGTTGTTATTTACGATACGGTAACCAGCCCTGTATTGCTTACTTTCCTCAGAATAACTTACTTATAAGTAAAAGCTTCTACTAGAAATGAAAATTCAAAAATGATACAAAAACAAATCCAAAACACCTTCACACAACTTCAAGAAAATACATCTCCTCGCCCAATACGAGATGTGAAAGCCATTAAAGAAGGAAAAAAAAAACTTCAAGAATATAGCAATCCTGTTTCAAAGCTCTTCTTCTTGAACTATATTAGGAATTCGTTAAAATAACAACAAAACTTCTCCTTCACAGAATATAAAGGGTGGTAACCCCATAAAAGTGCTATGCCACCACAAATCGAAAGTTAACTCGGTGAAATGGCTCCGTAAACCAGATGGTACTTGCTGCGAGCTACTGTCTTGCTCCGCTGATAAAACAGCTGCAATTTGGACGCTGAAGGATGGCACTTGGGAAGTTACTAGTACATTGACTGGACACACTCAAGGAATCACTTGTATACATGGGCTCTACACTAATAATGATGACTTATTAGTTTTCACGGGTTCTATAGACTCCAGTGTCCGAGTTTGGGAGAGAAAAGATGGTAAGTACCACATATGGTGGTTAAGAGGGTTTATCCCGAAAGTTGGCAATGTCGCATATAGCTATCAAATGTTTCGCTGTTTTTATTAATATCTCAATATTACTGAATTAACCTTTGCCTTTGCCAGAAGGCACACAGAAATTGATTAAAATTTCGGTTACTGTAGTTTTAAGTATTTTATTGTAAAAATTTCTGAAATGAGGCTATAAATAAATAAATTACTGAATTAAACCAAGTGCGTGTCGGGCCACGCGCAATGTATAGGGTTCCGAAGTTGAGGATGCCCACAGTACCTTTCTGAGACTTATTAGCATCTAGCTAGCCTGTGGTATGACGTGCCCGCTCGACGCCCCTGCCGCTCGAGAAAAATCATTGGTTTTTTAATAATTTCATAAGTTGGTCAAGCATGACTCGTAAGTTTGTACAGCCTACTTAGCTGTGATAGTTTTCAACTATATATAACTATAACTATATATATATGCCACAACCGTGATTTTTTTCAGCCATCCAAATACTACCATTTAGCTGGCAGAGGGGGGGGGGACACACGTGACTCTAACAAAAAATAACACTTTAAAGCTTAATATTTCACAAACGCATCACTTAATCAAAAAATGGTCTTAACAAACCCACAATATTTTTTTAAGACCTATTCAACGATATGCCGCACCATGAGGTACGCAAGAAAAAAAAATACATCCCCACTTTACAGAGTAGGGGAGGAACCCTATAAAAAAATATATTTCAAAATTTTATTGTACCACTTTGTCAGCGTAACTAATATGTATATTCATGCCAAATTACAGCTTTCTAGAACTAAGCATCTCCGAGCAATAGTGCGGACGGACATGGCGAAACTATAAGGGTTCCTTGTGGACTTCGGAACCCTAAAAAGAAGTTATCATTCTATGTTTGAACGACGCGTCTCGTTTTGTATTTGTTGGTTAGGCATTCAAATGATAAGATTACATTAAAATGCATGGAAAATGCGATGGAAAGTTTTCAAAAGATATTATTTCCATAATACTAAAAACTTCGTGTTCCTATGATAACTGTTGCAATCCATACTTAATGTTTTATTCAATCATAGAGCGATAACTAATGTTTTCATTCAGTAATATTCAGAAATTAATGAAAACATCGAGATATTTGACAGCTATTTGCGACGTTGCCAACTTTCGGAGTAAACCCTCTTAATTGAAGTTACAATTATGTCATTATGTCAAATAGTTTAAATTGAAATGTGTTCGAATTAGAATAAATTTATTTATTTCCCTAACTGTAAACAAATACCAAGTCTCTTATTAAATTAAAGAACCTATATGGACATTAGTGCAAATGATATCTTTGTGGCCTTGATTGAACAATAGTAAAACAACAAAAGTAAAACAATAGTAATTGTAAATACTGTTCGTAAGAGAAGAGTTTTTTCTCTGTTGACAGATGTCTTATTAGTTACAAAACTATTTTCTTTTCTTTCTCCGACCGCGCACCGCAAAGGAGGGTTATGTGTTTACCTGTCTATGTACGTATGTGTGTATGTTTGTTCCTTTGTGGCACTATATAGATCAAACACGTGGGTCGGCGTGGGCGTTGCATTTATAGGTGCTACTAAAACATCTTGTTTTTGTATTTTTTTTTATTTAATCAGTCGGGTTTCTTGTTTTTAATTAAGTTTTTTTATTCAATTACTTTTTCAATATTTTTCCTCCTCAAACTATCTATGGAATATCTGGAAACACAATGAGAAATTTTCCAACAGGCGCTACCAACCATAAGCAGACCATCTCCCTCAACTCCGGGCTCTGCCTGACGCTGCACACCCACCTGCTGCCCGGCAGCAAGCCGGTGCTGTTCTGTGCCTTGGACGATCACAAGATCCATGTGTTCGCCGGTCACGAGCTCCACAGGGTGCATGTGCTGACCGGCCATGAAGACTGGGTCAGGGGCATGGATGTTGTTGATGTTGGTAAGTAAATCACTGCTTATGAACATTTGGTTTTTTTGATTGGATAGTAACAGTGTGAATATATTTTGGTGTTACAAATGTCTGTAGGCGGCGGTGACCACTTACCACCAGGTGAGCCGTCTGCCTGTTTGACAAGCTTTTTACATAAAAGAAAAAGTATCAATTGACAAAGCGTCCATTAAGGACGGGATATTTTTGAAAAATAGAACTTCCAGTTTTCCTGGTGTGGTACACAATTAACCTTTTGGTATCGATCAACAACTATTTTGCAATGCAAATGACAATACCTTTTTGAAGACTGCCAATAGTATAGTTGTAGTAATAGAGTTTCAAAGATTTCCTATATATTTTCAGAAAGATTTTATTTTTATTTTAGTTGAGTAAGTCTCCCTATTGAGTTCCAAACTTGATTTAAATCAATACCTAGTTAAAACCACGCCACTTTGCCTCATCATCATCATTTCAGCCGAAAGACGTCCACTGCATAGGCCTCCCCCAAGGCTCGCCACTCAGACCGGTCCTGTGCTACTTGCTTCTACGGGTTTCCTGCGACCTTCACGAGGTCGTCGCTCCATCTCGTTGGAGGATTACCGACAGCTCGTCTCCCGATTCGCGGATGCCACTCGAGAACTTTCCGGCCCCACCGGCCAGCAGTCCTGCGAGCAATGTGCCCCGCCCACTGCCACTTAAGGCTCGCAATTCTTTGGGCTATGTCGATGACCCTAGTCCTACTGCGGATATTCTCCGTTCTGATTCTATCACGCAGAGAAACCCCGAGCATAGCCCTTTCCATTGCCCTCTGAGTGACT
This sequence comes from Aethes cnicana, assembly GCA_963971205.1. NCBI lineage: Eukaryota > Metazoa > Arthropoda > Insecta > Lepidoptera > Tortricidae > Aethes > Aethes cnicana. The sequence continues at coordinate 168,020 of OZ020278.1, read as the reverse complement.
TTGAGCCTACTTATGAGACCCATCGTAAGCGCCCACGTCTCGGACCCATAAATCATCACTGGCAACACACACTCGTCGAAGACACTGCGGTAATTTGGACGAAAAGACACTGCGAAGCTTCCCGAACGCTGCCCTGCCGAGCCGGATTCGATGATTGACCTCTTTCTCGACACATTCACTCACTTTGCCTAGAAACATGAAAAATTCTCGCAAGTTAATTCTGGGGGCTAGTCAATCTATCGTCATTTCCTTTACAGATGCCTCCACAATAATACTGGCTTCGGCATCTCAAGACACATACATCCGCCTCTGGCGTATCGGGGCTCACGTGGAGGAACCGGCCATCGGCATCAGGGTGGAGCAGAGGGTGTTCCCAGCGTACGGGGTCGACTGGGCCGTGAAGCTGGAAGCGGTGCTGGCCGGCCATGAGGGCTGGGTGTACGGAGTGCAGTGGCATCCGCCGGTGGTGCGAGGTGATTTTAACCTTCTTTTGTACTACTACAGCCTATTTGCGTCCCACTGCTGGCGAGCCGGAATCGAACCCCCGACCCTCTGCATGATAGGCGGTAGGTCGGACCACTAGGCCACCATGGTTTTCTTGTTTTGTACAGTAAAGTGTTTATATTATATCCATATTTACATCCCTCTCTTAGCGTGCCTCTGTATTCCTGAAGGTTGACCGCTAGCTTCTCTTATGCCTCTCTTTCCATCGCGACACGAAACACGCTTCAACCGCAGGACCGATTTGGATGAAATTTGGTTTGGAGATAGTTGGAGTCCCGGGAAAGGAAGCAAAAGCAAAAATTCCGATCGGATTTTTTCTGACAGTGTGCGGGATTAAATACAAACTGTATGTACCGATTGCCTTCTGACGAGCATCAGAATTTTTCCGTCAGAAATCGATAGTTAATCCATATTAATATTATAAATGCGAAAGTAACTCTGTGTGTCTGTCTGTCTGTTACCTCTTCACGCTTCAACCACTGGACCGATTGAGATGAAATTTGGCATGGAGATAGTTGGGGTCCCGGGAAAGGACATAGGCTACTTTTTATCCCGGAAAAACGCATTGTACCCGCGGGAGCGCGATAACCGAATTCCACGCGGGCGGAGTCGCGGGCAGAAGCTAGTATTATATAAATATGAAAGTGTGTTTGTTTGTCCTTCCTTCCCGTCGAAAGGACTGGGCGGATTTGAATAAAATTTGGTATGGAGACAGTTTGGGACCCTGGGAATAATATAGGCTACTTTTTATCTCGGGAAAACGCAAAGTTCCCGCGGGAACGCGATAACCGAATTCCACACGGCTAGTTTCTTATAAAGTGCGGCTGGTCTTAACATTCCAGATGGCATCAAGCAACCAGTGTACCGCCTCCTATCATCCTCTTTGGACAAGACGCTCATCATCTGGGAGCCGGAGTTGGGATCTGCGCACGCGCACGGCGCGTGGGTGGAGCGTGTGCGTGTCGGGGAAGTGGGGGGCAACGGGCTGGGCTTCTACGGGAGTCGGTTCGGGCCTAAAGGGGGGGCGTTCATGGGACATGGGTACAATGGGTCGTTCCATATTTGGGAGCACGATCAGGTGAGTTACCTTTTGGAAACAAATACTTTAGCATTGTTTATGTTCAGTGGCGTTTGCCAATACATATAAACACGCTTTTTTACCTTACTCCATTGTAATAAGGTCCAAAATTGTACACATATTAATGAACTCGACTGTTCGACTGTGAAGGACTCAGTAAAAATATTATGGAATTCTTAGATTTTAGTTATTTTCAAAGTGACTGTTTCTGTCGATTTAGTTTGCGTTGAATTTCATATTAGACGAACACCCCCTTTTCACTCCTGTACTCCCGATTTCTGCTCTGTTTTCCACACAAAAATCACGCTAATCAGCCTGTTTTGACGTAAAAAAGACATTACACACACATTCGCAGTTTATTATTGCCACTTTTACCTACGAATTATTATTTACAAAAAGGGAACGACTGCTTGGTTTCAGTCGGGTAATCGGACGTCTATTTGGAACCATTTCATCCATTTCCCCGATCTCCTGGGATTACGGGTTATCCATTCCCGCCGCCGTCGCCCCATTGATTCTTCCTGTAGCCTTGCAGATGCAGTGTACAGATACTACCTACCTAATACTACGGCCTACCTATATCCAGTAGATTTTTCCGTCTAAAATGATAACCTACGTAATAAGGTCCCAAAATGGTCATAAAGAACGTTTTTTCAGCTTAGTACTGTTTCCCTAGGAAACAAGTCAATGGGAGCCGCGTGTGGTATGCGGCGGCCATTTTGGACGCGTCGAGGACGTCGCGTGGACGCGCGCCGCCTGCCTCGCGAGCGTGGGGGCTGACCAGACGGCTCGTCTGCACGCGCCCTGGGCTCGCCGCGACGGTAAGTAAATACCTTCATCATCATCATATCAGCCGAAAGACGTCCACTGCTGATCATAAGCCTCCCCCAAGGCGCGCCACTCAGACCGGTCCCGTGCCTTTACCTAAGGCCTACCGACATCTCCCGGTTCGCGGACGCCACTCGAGATCTTTCCAGCCCCATCGGCCATCATTTCTGCGAGCAATGTGCCCCGCCCACTGCCACTTAAGGTTCGCAATTCTTCGGACTAGGTATCCTAGTTCTACTGTGGATATCCTCATTACTCATATGAAAGTCGCTTATGCGGGACTCATTATTTTGACATGGTTATACAACGTTGCATACAATAATTTTTGTACCACTACGACTACTAGACCCGCGTGGGAAACACCAAAAACTCAACGGTAAATTGTAATTGAATTTCGCACATAAGTAAGCTCAGAGATGCGAGCCGGATTCGAACCCCCGACCCTCTGCATGAGTGATGGTAGGACAAACCATTAGGCCACCACGGTTTCGGTTTTACTTCATTCTGGGTTATACCGAGCTGTCGGTAGGTCTCCAACAAGATGGAGTGACGACCTCGTGAAGATCGCGGGAACGCTATGGATGTGAGTGGCACAAGACCGGACGCGCCTTGGGGGAGGCCTATGTCCAGCAGTGCACGTTAAGTTTAAGTTAGGAGATAATACATATTATTTATACATATTAAGAGGGTTTATCCCGAAAGTTGGCAACGTCGCATATAGCTGTCAAATGTTTCGCTATTTTTATTAATTTCTCAATATTGCTGTATTAAAAAGGAAGATATCATTCTTTAGTTGAATGACGCGTCTCGTATTTGTTGGTTAGGCATTCAAATGATAAGATTACATTAAAATGCATGGAATCTGCGATGGAAAGCTTTCAAAAGATATTACTTCCATAACACTAAAATTTTCTTGTTCCTATGATAACTGTTGCAATCTATACTTAATGTTTTATTCAACCATAGAGCGATAATTCATGTTTTCATTCAGTAATAGTAGGCTAGATATTTGACAGCTATTTGCGACGTTGCCTTTTATCGGAGTAAACCCTCTTAATGTAAATGGAATGTGAATTTGTATGTTTAAATTTTGAAAAAAGGCCTTCTGCTGAGTTTGTTGCGGCGCTTCTCCTCAAGCAATGGGTCTAGGAAGCGCTGGTAAATTCATTTCTGTTAAATTCATTTAAAAGTGACGTGTAAAAGTGCCCAGATGTGGCCCATTTGCTGAATAAATATTTTCAATTTCATATTATTCCAGGCAGTGTAGAGTGGCACGAGCTGGCGCGGCCGCAAGTGCACGGGTACGACATGGCGGCCGTGGCCCCAATAACAGAGAGGGTCTACGCCTCGGCAGCCGAAGAGAAAGTCATCCGCGTATTCCAGGCGCCGGCCAACTTTGCCACCAATTACGCCAACATCGTTGGGAAACCATTGGGAGGTGACAGTACAGGTATGTAAGCTTATTGACTGAGCATGTATATGCTTTATTTTTCTTGAATGAGGGGCGTGTGTAAGTAAATTTATAAGGGAAGTATAAGAGGGCAAGTTTGTCGAGGTCGTCCGCGATGCACATCTACCAAATTGGTTGGTGATATACTGAAGAGAGACCAAATCAAAAGTACTCGAAACCGACGAGCTTGCATGAAAATAGGGTTGAATTTGGAGGAAGCGAGAGATATGCTTGGATAGAATGAGATGGCATTCTGTGGTTTCTACCTACCCCAATGGGAAACAATCGCGAGTTTATGTATGTATACTATTTTTACTCGAAACCACTTTTCATGAGCCTTTTTCAGTAATGAAAAAATCAGGATATCAGGATTTTTTTTATTTGAACAGTAAAAAAAATATTGATTCACATCTGTACGCGTACAACTTGTAATCAACTGATGATTGTAAAAATACCTAAGATACATCAGAGACAAGGTAATATATAGACTGTCAATCTCCTTACATGGCCCGGGTCCTTCAAATTTTCATACATCGGCTGTATGTACAGCGCCATCCAGATGTTGCTCATGGAGTTCAAATTTGTATGCAGGCTACCTAGGCAGCGACATCTATTATCGCATCTAACACTTATTTCGGGCGTACGCCGATTAGTATTAAGGTTGTATTCTAGGTTTACCTTATTTTTTCTATGGATACATAACATACATACAATAAGATCTAAATTCCAGGGGCGGAGGGTGCTTCGGTACCGTCGCTGGGGCTGTCCAACAAAGCGGTATTCGCCGGGGATGCCGATGATAACGACGGGTACTTTGTGCCTGTCAACTTGACAGGTACGTCGAGATTTGTGACTATAATAGCTGAATTATTGCATAAAGAGTTGTTTAGGTTTTTTGTTTAAAGACGGCTTTCATTCATCATATAAGATAGGGGTCTGCCAGCTTTTTAGAAAAAGAGCCTGGCGCCGGAAAATTATCGACCGCGCCGAAATTTTATTATTTATTTATTTAAACTTCATTACACATACAAAATGTATACAATTGGCGGACTTAATGCCTAAAGGCATTCTCTACCAGTCAACCAAAAAATTTCAAAATTTCCGAAAAATTTTCTGTTTCACTTTCAGGTTTTTCATATAATACCAAATTGCGATACTGGCTAGGCTGCGTAGTGATTACGCTGTGTTTGGTTTCGTTCGAAATAAAGGCAATTATGCATTGCTTGCGCTATTTACGAAATAGAGATCTCATTTGCACCAAAACATTTTTTTGGAGAACTTGGTGATTCGCACCTGAGTCTTCAACAAGCTACACGCGGCTCGCGAGCCGCTGTTTGCCGACTCCTGATCTAACAGTTACACGGAAATATACAATCACTAGCTTCTGCCCGCGACTTCGCCCGCGTGGAATTCGGTTATCGCGCTCCCGCGGGAACTATGCGCTTTTCCGGGATAAAAAGTACCCTATGTCCTTTCCCGGGACTCCATTTATAATATTAATATGGATAATATGGATTTCTTCCGAACATTCAAACGCCTGCAGAAATTGGAATAGCAAACATTATAATACACGTAATTGCTACTACTGCTTAAGTGCATAACTTATCGTGGTATCCCGGATTTCATCCCGTTAAGGGTAGAAATCCAGGATAAAAACTATCCTATGTCCTTCCTCGGGCCTCTAACTATATCTATACCAAAATTCAAGTCAATCGGTCAAGCCGTTTTAGCGTGAAGAGGTAACAGACAGACAGACAGACAGACAGACAGAGTTACTTTCGCATTTATAATATTAGTATGGATTGTTTTATGCTTGTTTTAGCCCAATTAACATCATTTTTGGGCGGTATTTATCACATGTAAAGTGTTTTTGTGTCTGATATGAATAAAATATCTGTTGTTAACCACTTCCTCGATGCCCCACAGAGCCGCCAACAGAGGAGACGCTAATGCAGAACACCCTCTGGCCGGAGCAACAGAAGCTATACGGGCACGGGTACGAGGTGTACGCACTGAGCGCGGCGCCGGACGGCTCGCTACTGGCCTCGGCGTGCAAGGCCACCGCGGCGGAGCACGCTGCCGTGCTCATATGGTGGGTAGTCGGTTATGGTGGGTAGTCGCTTATGGTGGGTAGTCACTTATGGTGGGTAGTCACTTATGGTGGGTAGTCACTTATGGTGGGTAGTCACTTATGGTGAGTACCCAAGTAACACATTAGCGACATATAGAGCTTATTTTATAGCCTTAAGGGCTACAAGGGTGCTACAATAGCCACCTTTAACTGTTACAGCGATACGGCTTAATAGAGTCTACTACCACTCAAGAGCGTAAAAAGGGTCTATAAGAGAGTTATAATAAGCTTAAACGCGCTAAAAAGTTATGCCAAAATGGCGCTATATCGGCGCTATAAGCCGATATACCACCTATTCTAGCGCACTTCTAACACTGTTAGAGTTAGTGACCGCCATAATACCACCCTTATAGCACTCAAAATTAACTCTTAGTGTTACTTGGGTAGTCACTTATGGTGGGTAGTCACTTTTATAGTGGGTAGTCACTTATGGTGAGTAGTGAGTAGTCACTTATGGTGGGTAGTCACTTATGGTGGGTAGTCGCTTGTGGTGGGTAGTCACTTATGGTGAGTAGTCACTAATGGTAGGTAGTCACTTATGGTGGGTAGTCACTTATGGTGAGTAGTAGTCACTAATGGTAGGTAGTCACTTATGGTGAGTAGTCACTAATGGTAGGTAGTCACTTATGGTGGGTAGTCACTTATGGTGAGTAGTCACTTATGGTGGAGAGTCACATTGCATAGCTAGATGGACGCATTCAAAAAAAGGAAGAAATAAAAACCCTTGAACATTTAAACAATACAGAACAAGACATGAAAGATATAACAAATTACAATAAAACAGAACAAAATGAGCTGTGGTATTTCGCGAAATGTGGGTAGTTACACATATGGCAGATAGCTAAAACCACAGTAACCCCCTCATGGCAATTGGATACCGCCTCCTATAGACATTAGCAACAAAATAGGCATCACCAAAGCGTTCTTCAAAACACAAAGAACCCCAAGTCAACGCTAATGGTCACTTTATTGGACTTTGGGGCGGGCTCACACCGACGCGGATAATCCTATGTGTCCTTCCTTTCGGAGTTAAGCGACCGTTTACTATCAAGTGGTGTGTGTGCAATAACGCAAAAAAAACTAACACTGTTATAACTTTTTCTTCCAGGGAAACGAAGAACTGGCAACAAATCCAGAAGCTCGTGTCTCACCAACTAACCGTCACACAACTCGCCTTTAGCCCTGACAGCCGGCATTTATTGTCAGTGTCGCGGGACCGAAGATGGACGCTGTACAAGCGAGAAGGCAACTCGCTAGAACAGGTCGCCGCGACAGACAAGACGAACGGCGTACACGCGAGGATCATTTGGTGCTGCGCTTGGGCACCGGACTCTAGCGCGTTCGGGACTGGATCTAGAGATGGGAAAGTGAGCTGTTTTCTTAATATAAGTATTTCGTATTTGCAGTAACATCGAGCTATCACGCCAATTGCTAACGTAGCGCCGGTTTGTGCTGTTTAAGTATGTTCAAATTCAAATTCAATCATTTATTAGGCAAATTGGCCACATAGGGGCACTTTTACACGTCAGAAAAAGAATTTACCAGCGCTTCCTAGACCCATTGCTTGAGAAGAAGCGCCGCAACAAACTCAAGCATAAGGCCTTTTTTCAAACATTCCACATAGTTGCAAAATTTACATTACATGTATAAAATATATATATAGGTACATACTAAAACTACACTGAAGGGATGTATAGTCCCTAACTTAAACTTAAATCTAAGATGTATAGTCTCCAGGGGCCAGAAAAAAAATGGAGATGGCGTCCATTTGAACAAGCTTCTTTAACGCAAAAGGCTTGGGCGTCACATGAACGTCTATGGTGGCGAAAAGGACGACCATAAATTCACTATAATCATGATGAATCTGCTAGAAAATATATCAATTTTCAAACTTTACATGGAAGTAAAGATTATAAATTTTAATTTTTTAGCGATAAGACCGCCTGCTGTATACCTAACAACATGTTTTCCTGATCTTTTTTTGTCCTGTCCTTTTTTTGCTCTATTGTGTGGTGTTCAATAAAGAGTATTTGTATACAATATAATACAATAAAGAGTATTTGTATAAATTTGGTAACTTATGTCCTGACATCAGTAGAATTAGAATTTTCAACTTTGTTCTTTTACACGTCCACATTTATTTTGATCAATCTTTTTCTGTAACCATTTCGATCTCCCCAACTTAATAAAGAAAAAACAACACTATCCGAATTTACCATGATTTTTTTCCACTTTTTCAGGTATGCATATGGTCATCCGCTCCCCCCTCCAACACATCCCTAGGCTCGTACGGATTATTCGGAGTACCACTAGAGCTTCCCAAAGACTCCGTGACTGCGCTGGCGCTAGCGTCGCGAGAGGTCGCCGCCGTGGGACTGGAGACGGGACTCATTAGGTTCTACTCCTTTGATGCGAGGGGATGGACGCTATTGAAGGAGTTGGACCATAGGTGAGACATTTCGTTAGTAAGTTTATTTACAAAGAACATGGTATACAATAACAGGTGTTGTAATATTTATAAGCCTCTCATTCTGCCGCGGACACGACGTGTAAATTAAATACATACAAAATATTACATTCATTGATGTCATGCATTAATTCGTTCTTGTTTTTTTTATATAAATGGTTTCTGTACAGTTGAGGCATTACGAATTTCGATCGATTTTGTTGAATCAGCGTCAGAATCATAGTTTTTGTTTGCGACCGCGCTATACGACTCCGTGCAGTTCCAGACAAGGGAGGTTTTGGGGGAGTCACAAACCCTAGAACCGCACCTGAGGACTTCTCTCTAGGACCAGGACCGTGCCTGATCAACCAGTCATGGCAGCCTAGGAGTCTGACCCATAGTCACTCATGATGCAGCGAGTCGGAGATTGAAATCTTGGTTCGAACCCTGTGTCCTTATAGTCCCCCATCCGTCCCAGTACAGACTGGGGACATGGCACACATTTTAGAAATGCGCTAAGGTGTAGTATTTGTATTCACTTGGATTTTTTCCACTTTCCAGTGCGGCGCACCACCTGACCGTGACGAGGCTGTGCTTCAAACAGGAGGACGACGACTTACTGCTAGCGAGTGGAGGGAGCGACCATTTTGTACGCGTATACAGGATGTGTCTATCTTGAATATACGATTGTAAAAAATACAGCGTTTATCTACCTCAAAAATCATCGATCTATTATTATAAGTAAGGATTCACAATCAGCCGAAGAAAAATGGCCCGTCAAAACGGGTGCCCGAACAACTCGGGCACCCGTTCGCGCTCAGTACATTTGACTCTTAAGTATTATACTGTTAGGTATACTTTTGTATAAAATATTTATCTTGACACATATTATAAAAAGACGTTATTAGAATATTGGAACGTATTTTCTAATGTCAGTTTGCTCCATATATTTTGCCATATTCTGTTAGGCACCGTTCGTCCATGTTATTATAGGTTATTATAGGTTGACGATCGCTATTTAGAATTTAATAGTCAAGGTCAGAAGTAGTTGAACTATTGTGTGAAATTTTGTTTTGAGCGAGCGTTCACTTCCGATGCAGACTGTATTTGTTCAGTATGATTTGAAAATAATTTAAATATCGCAATGTCTATGTCTATATGATGATCTTTCACAAAGAAATGACTGAATCAAGAATACAACTTATAATGATAAAATATTTTATTCAAAAACGTTCGTTAATAAATTTGTCTTACAGAGTATAATTATATTGACATTTTATTTGGTAGTGGAAGGCACATGTGAACTTTGTAAACTTGCATAAAAATAATCGGACTTAAAGATATAAATTACATACAAAAACGATTTTGATACAATGTAAAATATGTACTTATATAGATGAACAGATATTGTTCAAAGATTAATCGCGTATAAGAAACCGAGCATAAAATTCGATCGCATTCCCAGACAAATAAATGCAGCCACTAAGCGCTATGGCATTTACAAAAAATCACCTTGAATATAACATATTCAGTACCACAAAAATAAAGCACTTACGCGACCGACTTCCCCAAATAATCCCTAACAAATGGTCCTTACAAATCACCTACACTTAAATTACAATTAAATTGTAGGTAACTTTAAAAAATTCTGGCCTATACTTAGAGCCGCATCAAAAGACGTAGACGTAAGGCACGTATTTTTAGATATTATTACAATACCTATCTATTTACGAGTCATTAAAATTATATGATAAAATTCATTGACAACAATCATCATCATCATCATCATTTCAGCCGAAAGACGTCCACTGCTGGACATAGGCCTCCCCCAAGGCTCGCCACTCCGACCGGTCCTGTGCCACTTGCTTCCACCGGTTTCCCGCGACCTTCACGAGGTCATCGCTCCATCTTGTTGGAGGCCTACCGACAGCTCGTCTCCCGGTTCGCGGGCGCCACTCAAGAACTTTCCGGCCCCATCGGCCATCAGTCCTGCGAGCAATGTGCCCCGCCCACTGCCACTTAAGGTTCGCAATTTTTCGGGCTATGTCGGTGACCCCAGTTCTGCTGCGGATATCCTCATTTCTGATTCTATCACGCAGAGAAACCCCGAGCATAGCCCTTTCCATTGCCCTCTGAGTGACTTTGAGCCTTCTTATGAGACCCATCGTGAGCGCCCACGTCTCGGAACCATAAGTCATCACTGGCAACACACACTGGTCGAAGACTTTCGACTTGAGACACTGCGGTAATTTGGACGAAAAGACACTGCGAAGCTTCCCGAACGCTGCCCAACCGAGTCGGATTCGACGATTGACCTCTTTCTCGAAGTTGGACCTACCTAACTGGACTGTTTGTCCCAGGTATACATAATGGTCGACAGCTTCGAGCGCAGAGCCTCCGATTATTACGGGAGTTGGCACAACATGGACATTAGACATAATTTTCGTCTTGTCCATGTTCATTTTAAGACCAACTCGATCGGAAACTCTGCTGAGGTCAGCGAGCATACTACTGAGTTCTTCCATGGTCTCAGCCATGACTACAATATCGTCAGCAAATCGAAGGTGAGAGATGTACTCGCCATTAACGTTGATGCCTCGACCTTTCCAGTCCAGCACCTTAAAAGCATCCTCCAATGCAGCGGTGAATAGCTTCGGAGAAATCACGTCTCCTTGTCTGACTCCCCGCTGCAATGGAATAGGCTTAGTGGTCTGGTCTTGTAGTCGGACGGACATGGTGGCGTTTTCATACAAACACTTCAACACTTCGATGTACCGGTAGTCAACTTGGCACCTCTGGAGAGACTGCAGCACAGCCCAAGTCTCGATCGAATCGAAGGCTTTCTCGTAGTCCACAAATGCAAGGCAAAGGGGGAGGTTATACTCTTCGGTCTTCTGTATAACCTGCCGCAACGCATGTATGTGGTCTACGGTACTATAGCCTTTTCGGAAACCGGCTTGTTCGGGAGGCTGGAATTCATCAAACCTGCGCGCGAGACGGTTCGTGATGACTCTCGAAAACAGCTTGTAGACATGACTCAGAAGTGAGATGGGTCTATAATTCTTCAGCAAGGTGTTATCACCTTTTTTGAAGAAGAGCACCACCACACTTCTGTTCCATGCTTGCGGCGTTCTCCCTTCGTGGATGACGGAACTAAACAGCGTCTGAAGGGCCTTAAGGACTGGTTTACCACCCGCCTTCAGGAGTTCAGCTGTAATTCCGTCATCACCGGGAGCTTTGCCGTTCTTAAGCTGTTTGAGAGCCATACTAATCTCGTACAGGCTGACGTCCGGGATATCTTCGGTATAGTGTCGGGTTAGTCTAGCTCTAGGGTCTTTAGCTGGATCAGCGACGGGTGATCGGGTTGTCGTGTATAACTGCCCATAGAACTTCTCAACTTCTCCCAACAGCTCCGGTTTGGATGAAACGATCCTGCCGTCTTCGGTCTTCAACTTTGTCAATTGGCTTTGGCCAATAGACAGATCTTTGGCAAACACCTTCGAGCCTCTGTTACGCTCAATAGCCTTTTCAATACTATTGGTATTGAATCGGCGTACATCACGCTTCAGAGACTTCGAGATCCGTCTATTGAGCTGCCGATAATGACTAGCGTCACCTGTAGACTGCAGAATCATCTCACGCCTCACCTCCATGAGCTTTAGGGTTGAGTCTGAGATTTTCTTGGTTCTTGTACGGTGGGTCTTGAAGAACTTGGACCCGACCGTATGGACAGCTTCCACAAACCCGTCGTTGTAATCGTCCACGTCGCTTTCTAGGCAAGCAAAACGGTTTTGGAGTTCGAGCTGAAAGCTCTCGGGGTTTTGGAGTTGGGCCGGTGCCGGGCGGAGCGTAGACTTTATCAGTCGAGATCTCTCAAGCTTCACTTGGATATTCAATGTGCCTCGTACCATACGGTGATCGCTCCCGGATTTAACCGAATTGATCACTGAGACATCATCGAATATCTGCTTCCTCGTCGACATGATAAAGTCTATCTCATTCCTCGTTACACCATCAGGGCTCATCCAGGTCCACTTTCTGTGCTCACGTTTCTTGAAGAAGGAGTTCATCATATAGAGTCCCTCCTTCTCCATGAAACCAGCCAGTAGATGGCCCCGGTGATTCCTACGCCCTACTCCAAATTGCCCCACTCTCAGCTCTTCACCGTCATTGACAACAATGGATAAATAAATTGATTGCAAAAGCTACAATTAATTTGTGCTTTACGGCACCAAGAATAGTGAAGTGCTGTAATATTCAGGAATCACAATAAACTACTGTCACAATATACATCAATCTTATAGATACAAAAAAAAACAAAGATCTGAACACTTTAATGGAGTATCCTAGAGCATTTTTGTTTCAAAATCGTTGGTGATTGTGACAAATGAAAAACTACACCTCTCAGACTCAAAGATAAAAAAAACTCGATCAGATCTTTAAAAAGCCTGGAACGAGATCAATAAAAAGGCACACTTCACTTTGATGTTCCGAAAACCTTACATACAAAAATACCTTGTAATTTACAAAATTACGTTACTATTCTATAAATAACAGTATAGACAGTGAGTAGAGATCTTCTACTATCTAAAGTCCCGCGCCTTCACATTTCAAAACGCTTCAATTTTTTTATTATTATTCAAAAAGCACCACCAACACTCTCAACGCATAGTTGATGGCTGTCTCAGCACGCACACATGTGTTGAGAGTGTTGGTGGTGCTTTTTAAATACATTGAACCGTTTCGAATTGTGAAGGTGCGGGACTTTAGATAGTAGAAGATCTCTACAATGGTTACGTTATTTAAATGAAAACTAATTCTTTACGATAGAAATTAGTCGCTCCATACGTTCATGGCAAGATGGCGCCTTGAGACAGAATGGCTACAATTCGATTGATCTACATACCTATTTCAGGATGCATTCAAGACGCTTCGGTATAAAACTCAGTTTTGGCATGTAAATAGCCCAAATTTCACAGCAAATTAAAATAAATCCAGATTCGCCTGTCCATTCAGTTTTTCTTCCTCATTAAGAACCGCGTGGTGACGAAGCCATCAATTAGATTAAAATCTCCTAATTTAAATTTATAATCTTCTCTGTAACCATAAGATTCAACAATAAATAAACAGGGCATTTTGGAATGCCAAATAGCCTACCCGGTTTAAACTTCAGAACCATTTTTTTTTATTGAATATTATAGACGGGCAAACAGTCAAACGGTGCAATTAACAACATTTAATTTTTTTAACATGTACTTTTATTAGTATTTTCAAACTTTATAAGTTTGAAAAATAGAATAGAACACGTATTTTTATATTTGTCGTAAGTCGTAAATTTCATAATTAAAATCGAAATTTTAAAACTCGTTATTCTAAAAGGGCGTAAGTCAAAAATGACGTAAGTAACCCTACTGTGCAAACAGCGTACAGCGTTCTATCTATATATGACGTCACATGGATGGCACTTGGACGGCACGCACCGTTACCACTAAAACACGATTTTCTCGAAAAGTAAAGAAAGAAAAAAAAAATTAATTTTAATCCTTTGCACCCTCCTTTCCTTTGTTTTTGATTTCGGTATCTCTATACCGAAATGGTTTTCGACATACGCCTTACTAAAAATTTTAAATGTTGTCAATTGCACTTTGCAACACTAGAGGCGTCAACAATATTGCCGGCCTCGTAGATTATTGAACAACAGCCTTTTTCAGCTCCTTAATGCTTTAAGCAGATAAGTCCACTAGAATCTTACTTTTGTTAGAACTTTTGTTATTTTTATTGGGTCTAAACAGTTTTATTAACCGGGAGTGTAGGCTTCGTTTCTTTTTGGTGTTGGTTATGTCGGTTAACGACGTGGTGGCAGCCGATCTAGGTTCCAAAGACGTCAGGGAGGTGAGGGAGGTGGTTATGCTGGCTGTCGGCACGTCAGGTAGCGCAAGGGTCTGTGTGCTCGGCTCCTGTGTGGTGTATGCGACCGCGTGCCCGTTTGCCGTGCGGTTGGCGTGGCCGTTTAATTGGCTGCTGCTTGTTATCTCTTGTATCTTGATGGCTGGTGGCGCACTTGGCGCAGTTATCCTGAAAGGGAAATGGGTTTTATGGCAGTCTACTCCAGTTGTCAACTAAGGCGCACTCGAACTGTTAGGTGTTGGTAAACTAGAGAGCTGTTATATTAACCTCTCGCACAAAACGGTTCATAAATATTTGCCATTATCGCATTCACTGCCACCGACGCATATGTGCGTTTTGCTGACTTTCCCGCAGTGCCTTGAACGCACATGTGCGTTGCAATGTTCCCTTAATGACAGATGTGGCACCTGACGAAAGTTCGTAAAACAGAAGTGGCAGTGAATGCCTTATTCAAGGCATTATTATTGAAAAAGTTATACAAATATCGTTATTTATTGTATGGCTTATATTAACACAGCTGAGGTATCATTAAATTTGAAATGTCATCGATCTCTCTGGCAAAGCGTCAGAAAGCTTAGAGAATAAATTTTGTAAGTGTTTAGTGTTCAAAAAATTATGTTGAAAATAAGAGCTTAACTTAGAGCTCTTTACTTGAGCGGAACTTGGTTTTAAACTGATATCTATATATATAATATAATAAAACAAGAAACTGACCGACTGACTGACTGACTTACTGACTGATCGATCAACGCAGAGCCGAATCTACTGGTGGAGAGCTGAAATTTGGCATGCATATTCCTCAGGGAACGTAGGGGAGCACTAAGAGAGGATTTCCCGAAATTCCATTCCATTTCCCGAGATTTTACATTTTAATATTTCTGCGCATACGAAGTTGCGGGAAAAAGCTAGTTATCTCAAATAGGTACTATAATATTATAATAAAGTGTGTTAATGCCTATTTCTGGCTTAAGAGACATAGCACACGGTGACTTTTTGTAGCAATACAGTCGCGTTTCATATCGCTATCCTTTTTACTAAAACAAACATGAAACCCGTGCCTTTATGGCTACAAAGAATCTATGTACTATGCCTGTGGTCGCATAGCTACCTAGGGATCCGCGGCGAGATGAGACAACTGCTGAGTTTGGTCCAGAAGTCATAAGTCTCCGACTGGTAGTACAGGTTGTGATAGATGCTGTAGTGGGAAGGCAGCTGGCACTGCCGGTACATGCACGGCACGAGCAGCCGGCGTTTCTCCTCTGGAATAAACAAATACATACAATATTTATTTTATAAATGAATAGAAACAGAATATAAAACTGTGTTGAACGGTGTCAAATAGTCACTTGGCTTAACACCACGGCGCAGTGAACCGCATGCACTGATTTTTAGTGGCAACCAACCAAGAACTACGCGAATGATAATAAGGGAAAGAATACCACTTATTTCATTATTCCTTTTTCTTTCAATTTTTAAAAGACATCTTTTCCGTCAAATTGGTTCAGCCTTAGTTGACATGGTATGCCATGGTATGATGGTAAATGGGATTACAATTATTATTTTTGGTGTTTTGTGGGGCCATATTTATTATGTCTATTGCCCTTTGATTTTAAAGGTTAAGAGGGTTTACTCCGAAAGTTGGCAACGTCGCAAATAATTGTCAAATATTTCGCTGTTTTCATTAATTTCTGAATATAACTAAATGAACATATGAATTATCGCTCTATGGTTGAATAAAACATCAAGTATGGAATGCAACAATCATCATAGCAACACGATTTTTTTGTATAATGGAAGCATTATCTTTTGGAAACTTTCTATCGCATTTTCCATGCATTTTAATGTAATCTTATCATTTGAACGCCTTACCAACAAATATAAAACGAGTCGCGTTATTCAACCGTAGAATGATAACTTCTTTTCTAATTCAGTAATATCGAAAAATTATTAAAAACAGCGAAACATTTGACAGCTATATGAGACGTTGCCAACTTTGAATAAACCCTCTGAACATTGTTCCAATGACTAGTATCACTCACTAATGCTCCGTGCGTGCACGTAGTCCATGAAGAACTCTTCATCCGGGCTGCGGAAGAAGTCGGGCGAGTAAACAAGGATCACGTAGCGGCAGCGCGCCTCGATCAGCTGGGTCACCGAGCGGTACTGCGTCAGCCCGGGCCGGAGGCTGTGCTTGGTACAGAGCTGGAACAAACACATGGTTATCATGAGAGTATAGGGTTTGCAAATAGAGAATTAGCAACTGACAGAGTCTTATTACAAAGGATTAACATCTTTTTTGAAAATGACCGTACATCTAGCAGATGTAAAGAATTTACTCTCAGAGACTTTTAGTTTTAAATTGATGATGTTATTGAAGGAATGGATTCTTATTTTCTCATTTTTAATTCTTCAGATCAGCCAGAATAATGTTTAAAATAGGTATGTATACATTTGTGATAAGCAGATGTAAAGAATTTACTCTCAGAGACTTTTAATTTTAAATTGATGATGATGTTATTGAAGGAATGGATTCTTATTTTCTATTTTTAATACTTCAGATCAGCCAGAATAATGTTTAAAATATGTATACATTTGTGATAAGTGTAGAGTTACAAGATGTGTCTTTTCAAACTAAACTCATAGTATACCTTAAAGCCACAACTGGCCATCCGTTCCATCATAGTCTTGACGAATGCCCTATCTTCGTCAGCGTGCAAAACCAGTGCGTCATACACCACCGGAGCACCATTCTCCATATCCTCAAATGTCACGAGATCATCTTCACTGTCTGTAGTTGCTACATTGCTTTCTGCTCTATTATTACCAACATTCGTCCATGCTGTTTCTGTTAATGAGAATCACCAATTATAGGAGTTTTAAGAAACATTAAAATCCTATGAGTGCAGTATTTATCTGATATAAAACAACATTTGATAAATGTTTGAAGGATGGTGGACACTGTTTGGATATCATCGTAAGCAGCCAATTGTCTATTTCCAATGAACAATATCATGTGATTTTAAAAAATATATTTTGTTGGTCAAAAATCGAGACATTTTCTTTTGTTCTTGGTTGATCTGCAATAAGTCTTCTTTGACTTCAGAGGTGTGGCACGTTTAACTATATCATTGAGACAATTGAGTACTTAACTGTTTGTTTCATTGTTATACTATTCCACTTACCAGTATTAATAAGTTTCATTTGGTCATCTAGCCCTAGTAGATCATCCCGGATGTCATACCGGTCAATCCTCTCCAGATGTCTGATTAACTGCTGCACCACTGCCGAGCCATCGTTCCGTCGAAGCCAGGTCTGTATCAGCCACAAAGTCTGTTGGTCCCGTACGCTGGCCAGATCTTGGGTTGTCACGCCGATGCAGTATGCCAGGCCGCGGTAATCTCTGGAACATTTAAGAAAAAGAAATTGGTTTCACTCAAAACCAGTATTCCATCTTAATTACAAGTGGCAATAGACTATGTGTATAAGCACTTGCGTTATAGCAAGGTCTATGACGCCCAATTGTGGCTTCATTAAATCAAGGTACATTGAGACTAAATTGATGATGTAAATCCTGTACGAGTTTCACTCTTCTTGAAGTAGCAATCAAATAAAGAATACATTCTTTAAAATAGACTTAAACCATTTTCTATAAAGATTTGAAAGTGGAATCCACTCAGCTTTATCCAAGGAGCACTTTGGCGCAAACTAAAAAAAATAAAAAATCTACATAAGTATACTTTATTATTTATCGACAAGTTATTTACTAACCTTTGTGTCAACGACACGCTAAACAAAGGGACCGATTGGAAACTGCACAAAAAATATTTTTTATAACTGTTTTCTATATATTTCTATACATGAATTATTAATTACTATTACTTGAAATTATTATAAATTATTTGTAAATAAGAAACATAAAAGTTGACTAAACTTGAGAGATATAAATAACCGGAAACGTAAATACTACTTGATAAGGACATGGTTTGGCTTTCAAGGTGTTGTTTACTAACAGCTTATTTGTTCTATAGCTTTCAGTAATTACAAGCTACAAAATTTCTTTAGTGTGTAGCAAATTCTGGTGAAGATTATACCTGGGAAGACTCTCTTCGTCGCTCGTGAACAATCTTTTTGAGTCCAGACGCGACACCACAGCGCGAGCTTCGTTCGAGAGATATGATAACGACACCACAGTCGAATCCTTAGCCATTTTGTACACTGACACTCCCACTCGTAAAAAAAGAGTTCAAACACTTAAGAATTGTTCAAGGAACATATTATTACTCATTCGATACTGAAATAGAATAATTTCTACGTAAATCAACCGAATGACGAGATTTCTTTGCTGTGACACTGACAGTGACAGATTTTTTCTTTTCGCTTGACATTAACATTAATCGTTTGTAGAGGTAGCTACAGGTAATAATAAATTTTTCACCTCACTCGCTAGAAAGTGGTCGTTTTGCAGCTTGATATCCGAGCGCAAAAGTTGTTTTTATCCGCTAGCGTGGAAAGTGTTTTTGAAATTCGAACGACGCATGACGCCACTGGCACAATCAAAAAACAACGATACGTTCTGAAACGCAATTCGTCGTGAGAGTTTTATTAAAATAAAGGTTCAATTTACTTGATATCATCATTATTAAAATTATATTAATAATACACCGTTTCAGATGTATTTCATTATTTCACTATGTTTTATCACAAAAATACTTAAATATGTGTATATTTTAACTGTATTCAATGAATAATTGAATCTTGAAGTACGAGTAAGAGTGATTTGGAACGCAACCTCCGGAAAAAAAAACATTAAAAAAAAAAAAAAAAAAAGCTTTAGATTGCTGGTTTTGTAATTTAGAATACCTATACGAAGTAATAAAGAAAATATGAGCGATTCTAGCGATGACGATACGAATTTAACTCCTCCAGAGTTAGCACAAACTGTACGTGACGCCGAACTAAGTCTTCTTCCCGAAAAATCGCGCGTGAGGTGAAAAATTTTGTGTTGCGCTCAGCAGCAAAGTCGTTTGCGGTCTCGTGCCTTGAAACCCTCGTTACACTCAGGATTCTATATTTGAACCACTCGCTTCGCTCGTGGTTCAACCCTAGAATCCTTCGTTCACTCGGGTCTCAATCACGCACTCACAGCAAACAACAACTTTGCAGCCTTGCATAACAAATAACTATTTCACCTCACTGGCTCGAAAGTGGTCGTTTTGCAGCTTGATATCCGAGCGCAAAAGTTGTTTTTATCCGCTAGCGTGGAAAGTGTTTTTGAAATTCGAACGACGCATGACGCCACTGTCACAATAAAAAAACAACGATACGTTCTGAAACGCAATTCGTCGTGAGAGTTTTATTAAAATAAAGGTTCAATTTACTTAATATCATCATTACTAAAATTATATTAATAATACACCGTTTCAGATGTATTTCATTATTTCACAATGTTTTAACAAAAATACTTAAATATGTGTATATTTTAACTGTATTCAATGAATAATTGAATCTTGAAGTACGAGTAGGAGTGATTTGGAACGCAACCTCCGGAAAAAAAAACGAAAAAATAATAATTAAAAAAAGTTTTAGATTGCTGGTCTTGTAAATCCTAGAATCCTTCGTTCACTCGGGTCTCAATCACGCACTCACAGCAAACAACAACTTAGCAGCCTTGCATAACAAATAACTATAGTATGTATGAATCAAGTCGCCCTTATACCAGTACGTTTACATGAATGGCATTCAAAACGACATTCACGGGCGCATTCACAGGCACGAGCGTGTAAACAGGCTGTTTTTGAACGCGCTCGTGATTGTGCTCGTGAACGCCGTCGATCGGTTGGCTGTCGGTTTAATATCGGTTATTCGGCAAAGATCATTGTATGTTTACATGCACGGCGTTCAAAACGACATTCAACGGGCACGTTTACGAGCTAGGGCACGCGCATAGACATAAATAATACTTCGTATGGACCCGGCCTAACGTAGATACATGTCATGTTTCCCCACTTCATTGGTGTCCAATCCAAAGTTAAACTTGTATCGTGACACTAAAGCTGGGTCACATTTTTACAAAAACGAGACGAGTTTTTAGATACTGAGAAACAGTTTCCAAAAAAGTTTTTTTAAAAACGCTTATTGTCACGCACGCTCGGTGACAGAACTTTGGATTGGACACCGTGGAAGTGGGGACATATTACGTGTACGTTAGACCGGGTCTATATTATTTACGTCTATGGGCACGCGCGTATAAACGTAGCTTTAGGGTAAGTTAATTCATGTTTAGTTGACAGACTCCTGGTCGTTAAATATGGCCGCCGAGCTGACGTTCCATACAGAAACGTCATTTTGTCCGTTTTGTCCCATAGAAAATTTAACGTTAACTTTAACGGACAGTCAAACTGTCAACCTACCCTAAGCTATCCCTGAAACAATTACAGGTCGCTAACTTCGTACCCTCCCTTGGGGTAAGAGACGGTCGGGTGGTAGGGAAGCCCGTGAAATTCATGAAGTCATACACCACAACACCGAGAAAACCTGCATAACCGAACGCGGCGGCGTGCAGCCTCATCATAAATGACATCTAATCTAACTCTCCCCATACTTTCGTTTGGCTAAGTTCGATCTGACCGAAAATAACTGTCATGTATCATGCATGGTTCCCTCGTTGTTTATTCTACCATAGTCTATATATGTCTAGGCACGCGAAAGGGTCATACGTAGCTTTTTTGCTGATTTTTGTTGACAGCCAGTGTGTATAGTGCAACGCGTGTGGTTAGTCGCCCCGCAACCCTCACCGTCCCCGCTGTCTCCGCGCCCCCACGCCCCCCAACGTCTGTAACACTTCAAAGCTGGTCGGGCACGAAGTTGACGACCTATATCGATACCGAAATAATAAGAATTGAGCTGAAAGTTCTTGGTCAAAAGGTCGACTTTCAAGTACAATACAAAATGTGGTCCAGATTGTTTCCACTCTGCGTTAGCCTCTCCCACGATTTATTTGTTAATTAGGTACAGAGTTAGAAAGATTAAGTTTGTCCCGGGCAAAGAAAACTGACAAATGACATTTGAGACGCTTTATTGTCATTCACAAGTGCAATCACTACCAATCTATTGTCTACCGCCGCTAAGTACAGATAATAGTACGCCTTCTATAAATACATATAATTCGTAAAACTACAACCATAACCAAACAATTGAATACCATTATGTAACAAAATTGAATAAGTTAAATAAATTAAAATGTACATAAGTACATTACATTCGTTCAAACGGCTTCGGCCGCCACTCCATGGCCATTATTGAATCATATGTATAAATGCCATTTTCGCGTGACATCATCATACACAATCTGCGTCGAGCGCTATACAATGAAAACAGATAAACAATAATGTCAATAATAACAAAATAACAAACACTATTTACAGTAACTATGATAGTAATAAGCTCTTTTTATATTGGAATGTCTATATTTAAGTGCAGCGTGAGATTTTAATTGTGCTTTACAGGCTTTGGCCCTCAAGTTTATCTATACGCATAATTTACAAATTTTTCGATAGAAGGGTTATCGACCCAATCATTAATAAAAGTGCAATGGTAACCATAGCATCGATAACCTCTTCAACACAACTTAGAAGGCGCGCGAGGAAGCACCTAAGCCGTTCGACGCAGAGTCTATTATTGCTTAATCCACGCGCCTTCTAAGTTGTGTAAACCTGTACAGTTGACGTCAAAGATATATTTACACTTTTGGACCTTTATCCAAAGGATTAGGGTTTGGCATTAAGTTCGCCTTATGTATTTTTTTTACTAATATGCAATAAAGTTTAATTAAATTAATAAATTAGGGTAAAAAAGTGTAAACATCTCTTTGATTTGGATTGAAGATTTGTCTACATAATTATTGCTTAATAAAGGCTGTAGGCCGTTACTTTAACAATACACAACACAAGATTATTTTTTATGTTGTCAAACTGACAAATATGCAGATGACCCACCTGATGGTAAGTGGTTATCGCCGCCTATAGATATTTGTAACACCAAATGCGCTGCCGGTCTCGAAGATAACACCCTTCTTAAATATTTTCAGAGAGTGAATAGGTTTCTACAGGGTCGGCAACGCGCGAGTGATGCCTCTGGTGTTGCAAGCGTCTATAGGCGACGGTGACCTCTTACTATCAGGAGGGCCGTATGCTTGATTGCCACTCTTAGTAGTATAAAAAATCTGTTTAATTAATAGTGATGACGACAGGGTGAAGAAATCGAAATTCTAATTAGTCCGTCAGTCAGGTAATAAAAAAATATTAGACACGTATTTTTTGTTTTATCAAATCAACAAAGAATGACTAAGTTAAAACGCATTAAAGTTGGAGAGTGGGGGCTAACTACGTCACCGTTAGGTATACATCGTACCTAACCGTGACGTCACGCGACATTTCAACTCAATATATCTCCGTATAAGTTTGATTACGTGAAAAAAGAAAAAATACGTGTCCAATACTTTTCAATAATCTTCCTGATAGACTAAGGAAAAAAAGTTGTCGTCATCCCTATTATAGAAAATCTGACAAATAGCTATCATACATTGTTCGCCCGGGGATACTGGCATGTACCCATTCTGAATTCCGTATAGCATCGTTCGTCTCTTTCTGTCCCCGTAAATGTGAAAAGAACGAAAGCTTTATCCTCAATATAGAATATTAGCGACTAGTGCTAAGCTAATCAGTAATCACCTATTATCTACAATTTCTCTGTAATTATTCACAGGTAGGTATATGTAATATTATATGTAGAAAAAGTTACAGAGGTAAGTATATCAATTTTTGTTTTGCCAATTGACACTGACTGTATATCGTATGTTAACTACGTTATTTGTGCTGGTCACAGCCGACAGACAACCTACGAAGACTACCTATATGTTCATATATTGAATTATTTAGCCACCAATCCTACCCGTTTGCGAAATACTAATATGAAGATATACCTACGCACAATAATTTTCAAGATATTTAAAATGCTTTAAAAAAACGAGCTACTTGGAAATGCAATCAAGTATTTTTTTTAATATCGTATCGCGATAAAGTTCATTTAATACATCTATTTCCTAATTCAAACGCAAATAAATAAAATCAAATACTTTTTAGCGACAGCAAAGGCATAGAGACTATTAAAATATCTACTTAAATAATCGTACAGTCAGCAGCAGAAGTAAATAAGCTGTCCAGGTGTTCAAAATGACCCCTTAACGTCTTAAGAATAAGGTCGTGTGTAGGTCATTTTGAACACCTGGACAGCTTATCTACTTCTGCTGCTGACTGTACTTGGGCAATGAATAAATACATAGTGTCTTGAATTTGTAAGTCGAAATTTTTACCAATAATACATTTGGCAAGAATATGCAGATGCTACTGCTAATTTATCAGTACTTAATATGCAAAGTGGAGTTTTTGTGACCATTATAAAATACCGCTTGGTGAATTTGTTTTTGGATGCAGCCATGCATCGTTAGTAGATAAAATATCCTATCAAATGATATAAATTGTTTCTGTTGGCCGATTGAACTTCTCACAGACACACCACTATTTAGACTTATATATGTTACTAATATTTTTTACAAGATTTCTAATTAGTTTACATACTTAACTGTATTACAAAATTCCGATACTTATCGAATATTACAGTACTTCAATTTCATACAATTTAAAGACTGACAAGTCGAACTCTTGTATTGTTCCATACAAATGTATAGACTATCTCTTTTTAAGTTGTTTTAGTTGTGTTAGTGTTTGACTTCAAGTTAGAACTAACCACAGTAAAATAATAAATACAGTAGGTCGACGCTTCAGAGGCATATTCCCAGTATTCCGCAGTACGAACAAATTGGTCATGGGAAATAATCCACTTACTATGCAAATGCTGGGAAAAACATTCCCAGTCGTCCATTGCGGACAACGGAGAGCGTACTACTGTGAATATGCCTTTGATCTCATGAAAAATACCACTGAGTGAGAGGTGACTTTGTGGAAGAGCGATCACGAGCTGAAATATAAAGTGGCGACTGGCGCGATACATACTTCTATGGTGTCAGTGCTCACTTTGTTTTGCGGCGGATATAGTGAAATGAAATGAAAATCTTCACTTTTACTTAGCATACAATATTTATACGAAACCGAGGGCTTGGGATTTCTTAGTAAGTGTGACTAGACACTTAGACACGGCTGCGTCGACCGGCTTATTAGACTGTGCTTACACCCTGACCTGTACAAGTGTGAACTTTTTAGTCGCTATAGACGGCCAGAGTCGTCAAAACTTACACAGTGAAAGAAACTTTGGGAGTTTGGGTTACACAGGTGACTCCTAATGGGTAATACAAAACAGTTGATTCTGGCTCAGTTAATGATAAATGTATTGCATTAATTTGTTGTTAAAATTAGCTTGATTATATTTAATTGTGATTTAATTGAATAATCTTCATACATTGGGATAGTTTAAAAACTTTATAAAAAAATGCTTTTAATTAAATTAGCAGTATGAGACTTAGTAGAGGGGTTAAACATTGATTTTGTATTATCAATTAGAAATCACCCAGTATGCATACAGTTCAAACAGCTATCCTTGTATATGGCGTGACCATACCGGGATAATATAACTTCACAGCTCAAACATTTAAGGTTTAAATTTCTATAGTACAAAATACATCAGGTCACCAATAACTTTGTTCCAGTTTACCCTACGATATTATACATATTCTACTTAACAAATAGCCCTAAGTTGATTTGATATGGTTACGTACAATAGTTATTTGTCAATAGTATAAGACATTTAAACTTTATGAGGCTCAGAGGGTTCGAAAGCTTATTCTTATTTGGTGAAAGGTCTGCTGACAAAATATGTAACAACTGAAACAAAACCCACACTCAGGTCCGTATTAAGTATTTAAAGCCGGGAAAAGAGACCTTTGGTCATACGCAAATTTAAGCAGAGCCGTTTTTTTTAGTTAGTTGCTTGTTTTTCAAAATATGTGTTTTAATAAATACATTGAAAACCACTAGCGCCTTTTAACGTCCCACTACTAGGCTGGAGCCGTGGTGGCCTCGTGGTTCGACCTACCGCCTCTCATTCCGAGGGTCGGGGGTTCGATTCCGGCTCGCACCTCTTAAGTTTACTTATGTGCGAAATTCAATTTGAGTCAACCACTGAGCTTTTCGGTGAAGGAAAACATCGTGAGGAAACCTGCACGCATCTGCGAAGTTATTCAAAGATTCGTGTAAAGTTCCCATTCTGCATTGGGCTCGCGTGGGGACTATAGCCCAAACCCTCTCGTGATGAGAGGAGGCCTGTGCCCAGCAGTGGGACGCAAATAGGCTGTAGTAGTACTAGGCTGGGCACAGTCCTCCGCTCATCACGAGAGGATTTGGGCTGTAGTCGCCGATAAATTTAAATAGAACTGCGCAAAAGTAAACCCAGCGAGCCTTTTTTGAAACCCTTAGGCTGCGTTTGAACGATGAACCAATAGAAACACTTCATTGACCTATCCTCGCTCCGCTGTAGGTAATTGGCTATGGGTGAAAAATTACTATGTGCTCGATTATTTTTTTATGGATAGGAATAACCTTCCGTATCAAGAGAAAAAAAATCTCAGAATTTTCCGTGCCGTAGATTTCGCGTAAAAAAAAGAAATTGATTTTGTGTTATGACGATTGAAATAAAGGTGTTTCCTTGGTCCAAGTATGCAACACTACTTCTTGCAAAAAGTGTTGACACTATTGATATTATTGATTTACGCAGAATCTACGGCACGGAAAATTCTGAGTTTTTTTCTCTTGATGCCGAAGGTTATTCCTATCCTTAAAAAAAAATCGAGTACATTGTCATTTTTCACCCATAGCCAATTGGAGTGTTTCTATTTGTTTAATGACAAACCCATCCCTCATAACGCATTCTCGCACATTTATGTTTCTGTGTAGATCAAACCACTCGGTATGCTACCAAGGCTTATTATAATAAATACATAATAGTCAATAATTACACAGGGCAAGAATGAAACGTAAAACATCAAGTTACTCGTAAAAACAATTTTCTTCCCTTGTCTGTTTTTACAGGCAACCAATCCTAAATTCAAGAGACATCGCAGTAGCAACTATCTACCGCGGGCGACTTTAGATCATTGATCTATTATAAGTCAGGATTCACAATCAGCCGAAGAAAAATGGCCCGTCAAAACGGGCACCCGTTTGGCGCTCAGTAAATTTGACACTTAAGTCTTATAGTGTTAGGTTTACTTTTGTATAAAATATTTATCTTGACAGATAACTCAACACTAAACGCTACTCAATACGCTAGTCTGAAAGATCCCCATACATGACGCCTATTATTATTAAAGAACATTGACCTATAATAACATATGGACGAACAGTGCCTAACAGAATATGTCAAAATATATGGAGCAAACTGACATTAGAAAATACTTTCCAATATGCTAATAACGCCTCTTTATAATATGTGTCAAGATAAATATTTTATACAAAAGTAAACCTAACACTATAAGACTTAAAGTGTCAAATTTACTGAGCGCCAAACGGGCCATTTTTCTTCGGCTGATTGTGAATCCTTACTTATAATAGATCAATGTTAAAGATTGGAAAATTAATCAATTCATCAATCAATTGACTCCATCAAGCATTTTACATGAATTAAATAATAAAAAAATAAATCTTCCCTAAAAGAAAAAAATACTTAATTCATAGAGTTAATAAATTCTCATCTTCGATTATGATAATCAAGAAATGTAAACTAAGTAGCTAATAAGTAATAACAATCATGAAAGTGATATTTATCAAAATTAGAAAGCTACAACGAATAAACCATATCATATTTAAATAAATAATAACTGGGCATGGATTAAAATGATATGCTCGATTTCATTTGTAAAACGACTTACATATCTAAGTTAAAATAAGTAAGTACATTTCAAAGTATTTACTACAGTTAGTAATGATACAAATATACCTACATAAAGAAAACATTTTCCTTACAAAACAAATAATATCTCATGTCATAATGATATAATAATATCTAATGTATGTCTCTTTACAAGTCATACATTATTTCATTCATTCTTCATCGCTTCTTACCTCATAGATTATTTAAAAAATGTTTTCATATATCAGTCTTCAACTGTACAAATATTTTTAATGTCTTCAATTTGAAACGGTGTCATTTTAACGCTAAAATAGTTTCTGATATCTGGCTAACATATTACGTGAAATACTTAGATTTCAGATATTGTATAGTATACTAGCTGACCCCGCGGACTTCGTACCGCCTTCGTTTTTTTTATAAACCTCACGGAGCCCGAGACCTTTCCAACGAATGCAAAACCGTGGAAATCGGTTCGTCCGTTCTGGAGTTATAGCGTCAGGAAGGAAACCCCGACTTATTTTTATATAGTAGATGGGCCTGTCCAGTTATAGGTATCAGCAAGCAATGGTGGTCTAGGAAGCGCTGGTAAAATCATTTCTGGTAAATTCATTTAAAAGTGACGTGTAAAAGTGCCCAGATGTGGCCTATTTGCTGAATAAATATTTTGATTTTGATTTTGAATAAAATGGTTCCACGTAACAATTTTTTGTAGTTACAACTTTATCCCTGTGCAAAATTTCATAAGGTTGACTTTCAATGTAACGTTTATATTCTCAAGTAACGGTATGTGAATGTTAATGCAATAGCAATTTATGTTTATGACACAGTATATTTTAGGTACAATTATGTGCGTTAATTGTTGAAAAGGGTACCATTTAGAAATTGCTTATTGATAGATTTATTTATATATAAACTATTTTCATCACTGGGGATTCATTTTCTCTACGCTTTTAATATGTGTAATCGACTTTGATTCTAATAGTTTCGGCGCAGTTTTAAATAGGAAAAACACAGTAAAAAATTAAGTAATATCTATGAAACTGTTTTAATATTACTATGTGATCAATTTGATTTGATCATAGACAGTTATCCAGACACTAATGTGCCATAACGGGTATACAATAAGGACGTAAATAGCCTTACGATGCATTAAAAAAAATGGGAACTGGTTTATCGTTTTTTGCTAGTGACACTGAAAAGTCCAAAATCACTACCAGTACATAGTATAAAACAAAGACGCTTTCTCTGTCCCTATATCCCTATGTATGCTTAAATCTTTAAAACGACGCAACGGATTTTGATGCGGTTTTTTTTAATAGATAGAGTGATTCAAGGGGAAGGTTTTAGTATATAATTTAAACACTCAATTCCCGCGGGAACGCTATAACCGAAATCCACGCGGACGAAGTCGCGGGCAGAAGCTAGTGTAAGATTAAATCAGAGCGCTATTATATAAAAACAGTTCTAACTTTAGAGTAATTCTACATTATTAATACTACTATTTGTTTGCTAGAATAGAAAAGGTACATTTGTGATTCCACTAGCCTGTGAATGGCGTTATGCAAGAAAGCACATATTGCATATTGGCTTCGTGCATTGTGCCATCTCAACCACATCGTTTGGCATCTTTATTCCTACTACGCTATCATAAGTACCAAGTTATAAACAGGAATATAAAAGTTGGTGAAGTTTCATTCATATACAAATAATCTTTCGCTTCTTGCTACATAGACTACGCTAGGTGCGTTTTCTCTACAGAAATATACAATACCTTTATAGAAGGTAAAACGAGATTGATTAATAAAAAATCTCGATCATTTAACTTAGCAAGTTTGAAACGGCAAGCTCGATTCCCAATCACTAGCCATCACGTGAAGTGACAATCCGACTTTATTACGACATACATAAATTGCAAAATTACCTTGCGAAAGTTCAATTGTGCGCAGCTCGCTTCCCTTGCATGTAGCCCTCCCACCGTTTCGCCGTGTTAATAAGTATTGGATCGTAATCTAGTCCAGCTAGCAGGTACAGTTGGTTGACGTGGGTGGCGTGATAGTCCCAGCGGGCTATATTCGGGCTGGCTCCGAGAGTAAAGTGCCTTAAGTCGTAGAAACTGCCGCTACCGGTGTCGAAGAGGGGGAGGAGGGTCTTTAGTGACGTCATACCCTCGTCGAACATTTTCTTGGCGAGCGAGATGGAGTTGTCTCCCTCTATCGCGTGCAGATCGTACAGCCCGAGAAGAGTGTATATGAAACCGTTGAGCACGAACAGCGGTGGTTTGGTGGGGTATTCCTCGTACCTGGAATAAATTAAATTAATTTAAAAAAAAATATATGTCTGTGTTTTTTTTGTTTATCGGCAGTGCCTTCGCCAAGTCGAGCGCGAAGCAAACACTGCCGTACCATCCTTTACTTGAACCATTTCACCGCATTTTCAGGCCCCTATTTGAGAACCTCCGGATAAGACCAGAACACAGAAATTTTCGTCATCCAGTAGCCGTTTGTATCCACTAACGTATAAAGAATGTTCAACGGCCAAGTCACACAACATTAACTATAATAATAAAGAAATCGCAGTAAGGAACCTGCTGAAGCCGTGGTGGCCTAGTGGTTCGACCTACCGCCTCTCATGCAGAGGGTCGGGGGTTCGATTCCGGCTCGCACCTCTAAGTTTACTTATGTGCGAAATTCATTGAATTCACCACTGAGCTTTTCGGTGAAGGAAAACATCGTGAGGAAACCTGCACGCATCTGTGAAGTAATTCAAAGATGTGTGTGAAGTTCCCAATCCGCACTGGGCCCGCGTGGGGACTATTAGCCCAAGCCCTCTCGTGACGAGAGGAGGCTTGTGCCCAGCAGTGGGACGCGAATAGGCTGTAGTAGTAGTAGTAGTAGTAGTAGTAAGGAACCTTAGACTTGGCACGACTTTAGAGATACACAAGCAGCTCCATCGAGACTTGGCTAGTTTTTTACAGAATTGAGAATACATAACAGCTAATAGCGTCACAAATCCTGTTTTTTTTTTTTCATGTAGTATGATAGTGTAACGAGCACACAGGCCACCTACTGGTAAGCGGTCACTGCGGTCCATGGACACCGAAATCTTATGATTTCTCAGTATGAAACCATATGATTTCGAATGCGTTGCCTACCATGAGGCCCAAGATGGAAACCTCTGTGCCAGTAATTTCACCGGCTGCATAACTGACAACTCCTTACCGGAGCACAAGAGTGTCAGCACTGATATTTGGCGGCAGGTTAGCAGTTAAAAGCCTTATCACACTTGCGATTTGCGAGCGAGTTGAAAGCGTTTTTCAACACAAAACTCGTACGCGGCGAACTCGCGGCGTGTTCGCCTCCATACAAAACTCGCTCGCGAATCGCAAGTGTGATAACGCTCTAAGATGTACCAACCTGGATGAACCTAGTACCAGCTCCTACCACATCAATCGTCTAAATGAAGTGTGAATTGATATTGAGACTGCTAAAATCAACTATGGTTAGACCAACTATACTCACCAGACGTATTTGTCCATCCACAGGGCCTTAACGCCGCCGGCTTGGCTCGGCACGTCGAGCAGGTACAGGGCTCTCTTGGCGGCGCGCAGGTACTCGGGGTCTCCGCTGCGGTGGAAAGCGCGCGCCAGCAGCGAGATACCGTGGCCTTGGCTCATGGCAGAGTGCCTGGCAATGAGAGAAGCTGTGATTGGTAAAATGGTACGGCAATGAGGGGTTTCCTCTATTTTTCCGCTGTCAGATGGCGCCATTGGGCCGTCTGGTCTAATATATGAACAACATTCAGAACTGAATTAAAGTGCAAATAAAAATAAAATGATACTACGCACTACTACAGCCTATTTGCGTTCCACTGCTGGGCACAGACCTCTCATCACGAGAGGGTTTGGGCTCTAGTCCCCACGCGGGCCCAGTGCGGATTGGGAACTTCATACACATCTTTGAATTACTACGCAGATGCGTGCAGGTTTCCTCGCGATGTTTTCCTTCACCGAAAAGCTCAGTGGTAAATTCAATTGAATTTCGCACATAGTAAACTTAGAGGTGCGAGCCGGAATAGAACTCGGGACCCTCGGCATGAGAGGCGGTAGGTCGAACCACTAGGCCACGACGGCTTCTATACTACGCACTAATATCTTATAAATAGCCACTTCAAAATGTTCAGAGTAATATTTCTAGAATAACGTAAAATAATAATAATAATATCTTGGGACATTTCACACATATTGACCTAGCCCCAAACTAAGCGACGCTTGTATTATGGGTGCTAGACAAAGATATAAATACTTATATAGAGAAATACATACATATATAAATAATAAACATCCATGACTCGAGTACAAACATTCGTGCTCATCACACAAAGTTTGCCCCGAGCGGGACTCGAATCCGCGACCGTCGGAACAGAAGGCAGGGTCACTACCAACTGGACCAATCCGGTCGTCAAAATTATGTATTTTTTACATAGAAAGTAAAAGTCGTATCTTTATAAAATACGTACAACTAATGACTATCGAGTTCTCGTAAAACAGACCAATTGAGCCTACGATAATGGTCTTTATAAACAATCCGTTTGGGTTCACTTTAATATAATAATAACTCCGTTTCGCCATTGACAATCATGATAATTTAAATACCAGCCGCTCTTTCAAGTAGTTGATAGATACTAAATGTCAAGTCGTATATCATCGTAGATATTTCATTCGTACGTACACTCGATGCCATTGTAACATTTACACTTTGGAAACGTTATTACAAAGGGATAGAGTAAAATTGTAAGCGTATCTTTGACTTTTACTGTTTAAATGGGACAGAAGACTATAAACGTCTATTATGAGACGGGGAGTTAATTTATACTCCGAGATTGTGATGACATGACACGTGTTAATAAGTGATGTCGCAGTAGGTATGTTACAGTATTGGGTTTATTACTTTTATTAGTCATACTGCAGCGTTCAATTGGAATCAACAAGTATAGGCACTTATTGTATGGTAGTTTAAATCATCAGATGATGTGATGAGATTTTTTAGGTACTTGAAAATATATTATCCAGAAATTTAAAATGTCGCTTTTTTTTTTATGTCACTGGTATAGTTAAACGAGCGCACAGCCCACCTGATGGTAATTGGTCACTGCGGCCAATGGACACCGAAATCCTATGATCCCCCATCACACGATCACGTGTATGAAGATGTGACATTAAATATGATCTTTATTTGAGTTTGTAAATATGAGGCTGGAATAGCGGAGGGAGGGAGCTCGGAAAATCACAAAATGTCACAAGTGAGATAAAGTTCTAGGATGGCGTTCACGCATTGGGAGATGAGCTGTCGGACGGCCTCTGTACAGTGGATGTGAGCGGCACTGTACCGATCTGAGTTGGGCGATGCGAGTAAAGTTTGAGGGAGGCCTATATCCATCAGTGGACGTCTTTCAGCAGATATGATGTGGACATCACGTGCTTTTGGATGACTCCTATAGTAGCACTCACCAACCGGGCCGCAGGTCGCCGACCCCGGGCGCGATGCGCCGGCGCACGGGGATGGGCCAGCCGCCGGTGGCCGCTCGCTGCCGCCGCGCCGGC
>OZ020278.1:111169-134959 GCA_963971205.1 Aethes cnicana | reverse complement strand
CAAACAGCTAAGTCCGCATGTTCTGTATCTGTCAATTGACGCGAAACGAAACGTTTTTATCCGTGTCTGAAACAGCGAATGTATTTCAGAACGGAATTTAAAAAAAAGAACGATCCATAAAGAGCGGGAGTTCTTGTCTTGTATCAGATTTATTTAGCTAAATTTCATGAAAATAGTTTACTAGTTTGGTTAAAAAAATAATAAAAGGTTTTAATTTTTATAAAAAACGAGATATCTACATGCGAGTTTTTAACTTGCCGTGTTAGTGTGTCTGTTAAAGTCGAATATCGGTGAATACGAAATAAGACTGGCGTTCCATTGGATTTGTTGTAAGTACTTGACTACCTTTGCGTGCGTGTCAATGCTGTATTATGAATACCTAATATCAAGTTATTTTTTTCATTTTTGAGAAAAGCACTATATAAGCCTCGGCACGTGAAAGGCTTTGCAGGCTTCGTACATATTAAAGGGCCTCGGCGAAAATACTCAGCCTGCGAAGACTTACTTTCCCGGCCACGGCAATAATGTACTATTTTTTAAATGTGGTTTAAAATGATCCTTATTGAATCACAAGATTTTTTATTGCGATTTTCTTAATGGGATAAATACCTTAAAAAGTACTTTTGAATTTTCATTTTCAGTTTTCGCGCTAAAAAGCTAGCCGCCTTGTTCTCTTGGTCTGTGACGTCACTAGGATAGACAACATGGCGCCTACAGTTTCCGGACATATTAAAAAGAACATTTTATAACTGTAATTATAAAATTCTTTATGCATTTTTATGATTAAAAGTCGATGTTTTATATTAAATAAATCAGTACTTCCCGATTTTTCCTTGAATGGTGTATTAATAACATAGTGAAATGACACTTCGCTTCAGTCCACCTGCATCAAGCCGCCCTTGCATACGCCTCTAAACTCGAGTTAGAGGCAAACCCGAGGTTATCAGTTTGATGCAAGTGGGACTTACTCGCAGTAGAGTCCCCAAACAAAGTTTGAAAATGAACATCATCATCATTTCAGCCGAAAGACGTCCACTGCTGGACATAGGCCTCCCCCAAGGCGGACTCAGACCGTTCCTGTGCCACTCGCATCCACAGTGTTCCCGCGACCTTTACAAGGTCGTCACACCATCTTGTGAGGACGTCTGTACACTTGTAAATGTGTGTGTACCAACACTCCATTTCCGGATGAAACCAATGATAGTAAGGGCGAGTTGGGCGCGAGTTACGCGCCGGCTAGATTCAGGCGGGTGATTCCGTGGCCATTCTGTATGTAGTACTATTAAATATTATGTGCTTAGAGAGTCCTTGATAGACCCTACTTTGGTCAGTGATAGTTAAAAACATATTACTATTTCCATGGTGTCATAAGTTTTAGTAGAAGTCGTGGTGGCCTAGTGGTTCGACCTCCGCCTCGCATGCAGAGGGTCGGGGTTTCGAATCCGGGTTTAAACTACGATATGAATTTACCACTGAGCTTTTCGGTGAAGGAAGGAGGAAGGAGGAAGGAGGTCCCCGCGTGGTGACTATATCTAAAGACCTCTCGTGGTGAGGGGAGGCCTGTGCTTGTGCATGTCATACCGTTGTTGGGGCTGGCGCGCTCCTGCGGCGCGGGCGACGGGCGCGTCTTCTTAGCGGCCGGGTCGTCGCGCGCCTCCTCGCACTGCGCCGGGCACTCCAGGTGCACCAGATGGAATACCTGGTATAAAAACCCACTCCATATAGGTACAGTCGCCGTTAGACATATCTGAGAAAACAAGGGCGATCATAAATGTCTCAACATGCACTCTAACGTCTTGACAATAAGGTCGGGCGTGTTCAGATATTTATAATCATCTTGTTCGCTCAGATATCATCTGATGGCGATTGTACAGGAGAAAAGCAAAGAAATATGACACTTAGGGTGGGTTGATTCAACCACAGTTGACGGACTCATGGGCGTTAAACATGGCCGCCGACGCCGAGCTGTCATTCTATACTGAAACGTCATTTTATCTAATAGTAAAATATTTAACGAGCGCTGCTTAGTTAACGGATGGTTAGAATCAACCCACCCTTAGTTACGGGCTTATCGACATGATAAGAGCGAGATGTTAATCAAAGGGAAGATATACCGTGAATAAAGGGCTGAACAGCGAATTATGATTCGGTGTTCACCCTAAGAGCAATCGCTGAAGAAAGGGGACGCTACAGATTATTTCGGGCCTATTGCTCTTTAGCAGCGTCCCCTTTCTTCAGCGATTGCTCTTGTTCTTTCGAACTGTATTGGACTTTTGTAACTCCTCTGCCCCTCTGAATACTGCTGCCCGAAAAAATGTTATAGAACTTACCTCGTTGACGGAATTGTTAGTGCCAACAATGCGAATTATGGAGACCGGTCGCGGCGAGAAATAGATCACCTGCCATGACCTGAAATAGTAAAAAAAACTCTCTCTGGACAAATTCATTTGTCAAAACCTACAAAATATGTGACGTTCTCAGACAAAAGGTACTATTGTAGTCGTATTACGTTGTTATTGCATATTTACCCAAACCATCTGTCAATTACATGGAGAAATATTTGTTGTTGTTGGTTTTACTTAAATTATTAAAAAATGCCGCGCTGTGCAGTTTCAGGATGCAATGGGAACGGACGACACGTATTTCCGAAAGACTTGGTATGTATCTGGGGCAGGTATAATTGCATTGCGTCCAAAATTAAAATTGCGGTCAATAATTTAACAATTTTAAACAAATCTACTTGAAATTTTCATCAAAAAAACCCGTAAAATTTTTACAGCTGCAGTGTTTGGGTTTTGGTTTTGGTTAAGCGTTTGTAGCGCCATCTAAGTCGAGCTTTGCGTATTCTTGTCCATTGGTAACCTGCTTGTGGGCTAATCCGGCCGAGCTGCAATGAGTTAATTGTATGTTTTTATATGATACTAGCTGACCCCGCGGACTTCGTACCGCCTTAGTTTTTTTTTATAAACCTCACGGAGCCCGAGACCTTTCCAACGAATGCAAAATCGTGGAAATCGGTTCGTGCGTTCTGGTGTTATAGCGTCAGGGAGGAAAACCCGACGTATTTTTATATAGTAGATGTACTGATGATAATTTTAGTCCCCACCTGGCGGCGTCACGGGTGCGGTCGCACACCGTCTCCCAGTCCCAGTAGTTGACGCTGGTCTCCACGTAGTAGGAGTAGTGGCGGTAGTCGCAGTCCCACAGCAGCAGCCGGATAGAGGACAGCAGGTAGGGCTGCGCCAGTTGCACCACGATGGCGCCCGAACCGAGTTGGTGGCACGTGTAGCCTTGCTCCCAGTCGTAGTGCTCCGTGTCGCCGTTTAGGAGAGCGTTGCGGGAGCGGCTGCGAAGAAATAGAAGTATAGGAATAGAAGGAAGGTTTGCTAGAAAGGGGACGTTTTATATCATTGGTATAGGCAAACGAGCGCACAGCCCACCTGACGGTAAGTGGTCACTGCCGCCCATGGACTCCGAAATCCTATGATCCTCCATTAGGAAACCATAAGATGGAATGCCATTGTGCCGGAAATTTCACCGGCTGCCTTAACCCCCTACCGGAACACAACAGTGCGAGCACTGCTATTTGGTGGCAGGTTAGCGGGGAAAGTTGGTGGTACCACCCTGGACGAACGCAGCACCAGGCCTTACCACTACAATATTACTATATAGGGCTATAGACAAAATCCTCCTGGCCTGTGCCCAGTAGTGGGATGTAAATAGACCGTTGTGGTTATGGTGGTGGAATTGCAGCCTTTATCAAAGTTAACAGCGCTAACGCTGATTGTTTGATATTTTGTTTTTCTTTTTTCATGGCGTGAATTATAGGGTATGTGTTACCTGATGCCCTCGACGACGACGGCGGACAACTCCACGGTGGCCACGTTGTGCCGCGGCTGGACCAGGCCGCCCGACAGCGGCGGAACCCGCGACGTGTGCATCGCTTCGAGCGCCACCGCGTGGAAAACCTGCGCAAATAACCCATGGAGGTAATGACCACTATTGTGCCATGCGCGGGGGTGAGGACTTTTACGTCACACCAGGCCGAAAAGCGGGATTTACCACCCTTGGGCGCTACGAAAAATCCCTCTTCACTGCCAGGTGGTGACGTAAAATCGTATACTAACCACGGGCGGTCGTAAAGAAATCCTCAGACCGGTAGATTATAGCCCTCGCCTCCGGCTCGGGCCTCAATTACCCGCGATCTGAGACTTTCTTTACTTGACTGCCCTAGGTGTGTAATACATTACATGTATAAATTATACATATAGGTACGTACTAAAATTACATTGAAGGGATGTATTAGTCCCTAACTTAAACTTAAATCTAAAATCTTAGAGATGTATAGTCTCCAAGGGTCCAGAAAAAAAAAATATGGAGATGGCCTCCATTGTCAAATAAATATAAATTCCATAGATGTCGACAGTCTCAAAATGTCAATAAATAATGAAATACATCATGTATAAAAGAATTCATTAATACATGTCAATAAGAACATGATGAGGTCTCTCGCTTAAAATGTTTGACTTAGTAATATATTTACAGCTAATGATTATTTTTAAACGTCCTTGCAAGCATGAACAGACCGGACCCCACGGACAGCACCCGTTCACGAGCGTGACGCGTATCTCAGCCATCGCCTCCCTCAACCATTTCTTAGGGAAGGAAAACATGTATACATGTAGCGCTCACCTTATTGACAGTATTGCTGGTGCCCACAATCCTGATGTACTGCACGACCCGCGCCGGGAAGTAGAGGTTCTGCCACGAGCGGCAGTAGTACTTGCTGTGGTCGATCACGCGCACCCAGTCCTTCTGGTCCACCGACACCTCGATGTAGTACGCGTACGATCTGTTAAGGAAATAACGTCACGTGAAAGTGTTTCTTTTGGAAACTGCAAGGCTTGTTTTACTTTGTCGTTGTCGGGCGCGTCGCTGATGGTGTGTCGCGTGTGTCGCGCGACAGTTGTCGCGGCGCTGACCTGTTGTCGCGGTCCCACAGCAGCAGCCGCAGGTGGTTGAGGATGGTGGGCGCGGGCAGGCGCACGAGGATGCCGGGGTTGTCGGGCGCGTCGCTGATGGTGTGTCGCGTGTATCCGCGCTCCATGTCGTAGTTCTCGGTGTCGCCGTCGAGCAGCGCCGACCGCATGTCGCCGGCGACCACGCGCGCGCCCCGCTTCAGCGTCGCCACGTTCTCTTCCGGGACTGGGACACAAAATGTGACAGATCAATCTCCTGGTTCTACCATGTTTTTTAATCCATACTTATTATAAGTAAATGCGAAAGTAACTGTCTGTCTGTCTGTCTGTGGGTTTGTGAGATGATAGCTCGGTGTACTAACGCAGCAGGCCGCGGTGCCGCAGCTCGGTGCTGCGCGCGCGCGTCTTGTCATGGATGGCGTCGAGCAGCATGTCGGGCGTGACGGGCGCGAAGGGGCGCACCACGCGGAGTAATTCCTCCAGGCTCATCAGCGTCAGTCGCACGCATTTCAGGATCTTCTCCTGGACATGGGAGTTGTGTGAGCGTGCGAGGCAAAATCAGATGACGCAGCGAATATTTACTAGGGTGAAGCGAAGTGTTAAACCTACAACTAACAGATTTTAAAAGTTTATAATATTCGTTCCTTTCTATACAAAGGTACTCTCCAGTTTTGTGGGACAATTTTTATTCATTTAATTGTATTTGGTCTCAATAAATAATAAATTGAGTGCAATATTTACGAAATGACAATGTAAAATAGCGCCATTGCGAATTAAAACACATCTGCCTTTGTAATATTAATATCAATGCAATAGCAATGGCTCAATGGTTCTACATGATTTCTACTGTTGTGTATTAGCTGTTGGTACTCCTTAAATAACCAAAAGGAACCTGTAAGAGTCAACTTAATAGGGATGACGACAGGGTGAAGAAATCGAAATTCTAATTAGTCCGTCAGTCAGGTAATAAAAAAATATTAAACACGTATTTTTTGTTTTATCAAATTAACAAAGAATGACTAGGTTAAAACGCATTAAAGTTGGA
Organism: Aethes cnicana; assembly: GCA_963971205.1. Classification (NCBI taxonomy): domain Eukaryota; kingdom Metazoa; phylum Arthropoda; class Insecta; order Lepidoptera; family Tortricidae; genus Aethes; species Aethes cnicana. Next base: position 128,935 of record OZ020278.1, on the reverse strand, counting down.
GAGTGGGGGCTAACTACGTCACCGTTAGGTATAAATCGTACCTAACCGTGACGTCACGCGACATTTCAACTCAATATATCTCCGTATAAGTTTGATTACGTGAAAAAAGAAAAAATACGTGTCCAATACTTTTCAATAATCTTCCTGATAGACTGAGGAAAAAAAGTTGTCGTCATCCCTATTGTAAAAAAAACTTACCACTTGAGCTTGGCCGCTCTCCGACTTGACCCACTGTTGGTTCGCATTGAACCAGTTGCAGACCGCCTTGAAGATGTCGACTTCGGGAGCGAAGAACGAGTCTCGCTCGAGGAGACCTTGCATTGCGTCCTGCGACAAAATATCCAACATTTAAAAAAATCTAAATGTGTTCAGCAAATTGGCCACATGCGCAAGCATATTACACGTCAGAAATGAATTTACCAGCGCTTCCAAAACCCATTGCTTGAGAGGAAGCGCCGCAACAAACTCTACTAGGTAACTATTATTATTGTTATTTGTTGGTACATTTTCATGTCACGGGCCCATGGGGGCCCGGTCATTCGCATTCATGGGGCCGAAGCCAACATGAAGAGGCTTTTGGTACCTTTTAATATAAATGTGAGATGGCCGCAACTGTGGAGATCTGTCCTCCCAATACAACATGAGGCTGTACTGGCGGACAGCCCTCCAAAGTTGCCAAACTATTGCCGAGGAAGGAAGAGACTTGGAGTGGGCTATGTGGATGGGAGGTGTTATTTCAACTGGTGAAAGTACTTACAACTGACAGCTGCAAGAACGATTCATGCTGAAGAACCTCAGTAGCATTCTTATCCAAGAAATTGTAGCAATAGTCCATCAAAGCATCCAGTCCATAGAGCCTACAAAAATAAACAACTTACTCTAACATTACACATTTACAAACATGTAAAAGGACAATGGTTTTCAATGGTCTAGTCTAGTTGGATAACGACAAAGGTAAAATACAAGTTTACACAAATTAGAAGCCGCGTGGATTAAGCAATAATAGACTTTAAAAATAAATAAATCCATACTATTATTATAAATGCGAAAGTAACTCCGTCTGTCTGTTACCTCTCCACGCTTCAACCGCTGGAGCGATTGAGATGAAATTTGCCATGGAGATAGTTGGGGTCCCGGGAAGACATAGGCTACTTCTTATCCCGGAAAAACGCATAGTTCCCGCGGGAACGCGCTAAACGAATTCCACGCGGGTGAAGTCGCGGACAGAAGCTATAATAAAATAAATAAATTTATTCAGTAAGTAAGTTTACAATATTACATTAAATACACTAGGCATTATGATATCTTAATTTACTGACATATGTATAATAAAATAATCTAAATGCTTTGCATCATAGATAGATAGATAGATAGATAAAACGTTTATTTAAGCATCAATGGCTTAAATGCGTCGCCGCGCGCCTTCTAAGTTGTGTCGCGTTAACTACTTACGAGTATATAACAGCAATTCAAAAATTTAGCTTCCATCTAGTTCCCTTTAAAATGGTTGCAATAGATCAAAAGTACATTTGTCTATATACACTTTTTTTATACCATATTATACCATATACCCTATGGTATACTCGTAGGTTATATATTTCTGTGCATAGTATAATACTATGCACAGAAATACTATTATAGCTTGCCCTCCCTGGGGGTAAGAGACGGTCGGGCAGCAGGGCACGTAATATTGTTGACGTCATACAGCACAGTTTACACAGGCGCACGCCCGAGAAACTCTGCATAACGAAACGGTGGCGTAGGGGACTCATCATGAATGAAACATTTAACTCTCCCCATCTCTTTCATCCTTTCATTTGAATAAGTTCGATTTGACAGACAATCCAATCAAATCAATCATTTATTCAGCAAATTGGCCACACAGGGGCAGTTTTACACGTCAGAAATGAATTTACCAGCGCGTCCTAGACCCATTGCTTGAGAAGAAAAGCCAAATAATTGTCAAGTACCATGAGTTTTTTTATTCTATCATATGTCATATCTAGGAACGCGAGCGAGTCGGTCATACGTGGCTTTTATGCTGATTTTTTGTCGACTGCTAATATGTTCCGCGCTAGGCTTTAGTCTTCCCGCAACCCTCGCCGTCCCCGATGTCGTCTCGCCCCCCAACGTCAGTCGCACCTTAGGGACGGTCGGGCACGGTGTTGACCTATATGATACTATAGGCACAGGGCGGACACGGCCTATAAAAGCACGATTTCGAACACAATTCGAATGAAGTGTCAATGTTTGCGTGCGAGGACGTCTGTACACTTGTAAATGTGTGTGTACCAGTACGCGGGCCAATGATCCACTCTCTATCTCCGGATGAAACAAATGACGGTAAGGGCGAGTTGCGCGCCGGCTAGATTCAGGCGGGTGATTCCGTGGCCATTCTGTATGTAGTACTATTAAATATTCTGTGGTATCATTTACCTGGCAGCGTCGAGGACTGAGCACACGTTGCGCAGCGCCAGCACTTGCCGCAGGTAGTCGGAGATGGCGGCCTCCAGCTCTTGGAAGTTGAACTGGTGCGCCAGCCCCAGCATGTCCAGCACTGTATCCTCGCGTAGAAGCGAGAGCCCCATGTGACCTGCAAGTTGCGACTTACATCAGTCTTGGGACATTTCACACATATTGACCTAGCCCCAAACACAGCAACGCTTGTATTATGGGTGTCAGACAAAGATATAAATACTTATATAGATAAATACATACATATATAAATACTCAACATCCACGACTCGAGTACAAAGTTTGCCCCTAGCGGGAATTGCCGTCATATTGAAGAGCATATAAATAAGGGTAAAATGGTTCCAAAGAGAGGATTGATCACCCGACTGAAACCAGCCAGTTGTCACGTTTTGTAAATACCATCGTTACAGTCGCTATCTGATATATCTAATGTAGCGAGGTGATCAAGAAATGTGATGCACTCTAACGTATTGACAATAAGATCGTGATTGGATATTTATGATCACCTGGTTAGCTTGAATGTACACTGCTGAGTATATGTTACCTAATCATGAGAATATATAGGCTATAGCCAGGTGTGGAGCTGTCACCGTGGACTAGGGGTTAAATATAATAGTGCAACAGCTTAGCGCCTTAGTCATAACTAACTTTTGCCTACTCTAATGTATATCTTTGCACCCATCCAAATTATTCTTTCAATACATGAGATTAAATAGAAAAAAATACATGAGAAACAGAGACACCCCTCCCTGTTTTACAAAGGTTTAGATTTGTAGAACCCATAGTTTAAGGTGTGTTTTGTTTTTTAAGTCTAGGGGTTATATGTATTAATTAAGTAATAGATTTAAGAGCTGTCAAGATGAAAAACATTAAGCTTGACACAGTAGGTAAATGCTCAAATTATTGTGCTTATGGTATTTGGAAAAACTATTCTCACCAGAATACACATAGCGCAGTAATGCTTTGAATGCTTGAAGAGGTGCTTGAAGTTCTACTTCCGCCTGTAACAAAACAGAATGAATATTAAGCTATATTTCAAAAACATTCAAGAAGCATGAAATGTGATGCATTTGTCAGACTTGGAAGTGTTGGGTGTTGCGGCGCTTCTTCTCAAGGAATGGGTTGCTGGTAAATTCATTTCTGAGGTGTAAAAGTGCCCAGATGTGGCCTACTTGCTGAATAAATTATTTGATTTGATTTGGTAACCTTCGTTTTGCCGACGACATTGTCCTGTTCTCCCACACGGCACCCGAACTCGAGCAAATGCTGCAACATCTCAGCACGGCGAGCCTTGAGTTTAGACTCAAAATGAATAGAACTAAGACGCAGTTAATGACCAATGTCACGAAACGTAGGGTAGTGGTGGATGGGCAAGAACTACAATATGTCGACGAATACATCTACTTGGGCCAGATAGTATCCTTCGAAAACAGGCAGTTCAAGGAAATCGATCGCCGGATCGAAAACGCCTGGAAGAGCTTCTGGTCCATGAAAACGCTAATGAAGGGCAAACTTCCTCTGTGTCAAAAGCGTAAACTCGTCGACACTTGTATTCTGCCCATTCTAACCTATGGCGCCCAAACTTGGTCATTAACTGAAGTTCAAAAGTCACGACTCAAGGTTTGCCAACGAGCAATGGAGCGCAGCATTCTCGGTGTTCGTAGAACTGATCGCATCAGAAACACCGAGCTGCGCTCCAAAACGGGAATTGCTGATGTGGGTGTTAAAACTGCCAAGCTCAAATGGAACTGGGCTGGCCACGTCTGGCGGATGCATCCGGAACGGTGGGCCAAAAAAGCCACAGAGTGGGTTCCACGAGATGGCTGCCGGAGAAGAGGCAGACCCAATAGGAGATGGCGGGACAACTTGGACGCATTTGACCCAGATTGGCGGGAGCTTGCACAGAATAGAGGAGAGTGGCGAAAAAGAGGGGAGGCCTTTGCCCAGCAGTGGGACACTTCATAGGCTATAATAATAATAATAATAATTTGGTAATGTAGTTATACTGAGCCATGGGATATCAAGGCACTATTGAACAGTACTATCCATACTAATATTATAAATGTGAAGGTGTGTTTGTTCGTTTATTTGTCCTTCCTTCACATCGAACTGACTGGGCCGATTTGAATGAAATTTGGTATGGAGATAGTTTGAGACCCTGGGAATAACATAGGATACTTTTTATCCCGATATTTCCATGGGAACGAGTTTTCCATAGATCAAACCAATTCAATACTTCAATAACTGTAACCATCTATATTTATAGTACCATCAGGTACCCAAATTTACGCCGTTACCCGGGAAGCAGTCGCGGTTCTTCATAAAAATAAAGGTGTAGTTCTCAAGTGAATGTACCTGGTTTGCTTCCCTCATGCCGCCATAGAGCAAAGCTCGGAAGTAGTCACTGCTGGCGGCAAGGATCACTTTGTGCGCCGGGATACGCTGCCCCTCCACTATCAGCGTCACATCCGAATACTCCGAGGAGAGACATAGCGACCCAATATGCTCCGAGAGGTGGCCTGGCGAATATGAATGAGCTTTATGATGGTTCATTTTATTTATGAAAATGTATTTCATTTACAAACTAATTAGCAATCTAATATCAAATAGACCGCCTGTTGTTACCCTTCTTCTTTGTTAATTGTATTTACTTGTGTAATTGTTTTTTGGTGTTCAATAAAGTGTGTTTGTATTGTATTGTAATATTATAAATGCAAAAGTAACCCTGTCTGTATGTTATCTTTTCACACTTAAACCGCTGGACCGATTTGAATAAAATTTGGTATGTAGATAGTGCAAGTCCAGGAAAGGACATATGTTACTTTTTACACTGCGAAAACACATCGTTTCCATGGGAATGCTGCGACTGAGGTAGCAGACAGAAGCTAGATAAAAATAATACAAAAAAATACTATGAAACATAGATTAAACTATAAAATCTTACTTATGTGTTCAATGTCTCCAACCCTTGTGCTAGGAGTGTTGTTCACAGTCATATACTGGTGCTGGCTACTCATCTTAGATCTCTAACTGCCAACTATTAGAGCTACAAATGAATAAAAACAAATTATATTACAAATAATATCTATTGAATACCCAACTATTACAAATAATCTATGCACTAAAATTTATGGGTAACGGAATAGGTATAATTTTTCCAAATAATCGATTGAATACCCAACTAGGGCCAGACAGTTGTCACCATTAAAAAATAAGGATACATATGTGAATGATGGTTATAAGACAGGTTTATATAGCCAAAGCCAATTTTGTTTCCATTTGTTTCGAATCAGCATTATTATTATTAACTAGCTGACCCCGCGGACTTCGTACCGCCTTAAACCTCACAGAGCCCGAGACCTTTCCAACGAATGCAAAACCGTGGAAATCGGTTCGTGCGTTCTGGAGTTATAGCGTCAGGGAGGAAAACCCGACTTATTTTTATATAGTAGACTATCATTTGAAGACATCACATAAACCTGGAGAATGAATAAATGATTTATGATTTATGAGAATTTGATGATTTTAAATGCACACATTTTTATATCAGAGAGCATGAAAGAGTTACAGTGCAGAAATAGTATAGTGTGGTGAATATAATAACAGCTAGGGCATGAAAATTAATTTAGTCTTCTAGCTTATAAAAGTGGTCAGTCTTCATAAAGTGGACTAATTTCTTTGGAGTAAAACAACAAATTTCAGCTTTTCCAACACCATAATGATTAATAAATAAAGCCCGAAAATCGACTGTATTTAAGTATAACCAAACTGAATAATATATCAAGGTGCTATGAAAACCAGCTAAACTATATTGAAATGTTTACTATGTAGAAATACAGTTTCCACTCACAAATGATGTCACGGCTTTTGTTGGCGCTATTAGAAAGTTTAAAGTGCCATATACCCAGTAGATTATTAATATGCTCATGTAATGACTGTGCTGATTTGTGTTTAATCATTTAATTCCCACAATAGTACCCTTTTTATTCGAAACACAAATAAATAAGACTGCAGGAATATCAAACAGCGCAGAGCACTTGACATTTTATGACATTCAGCTGTAGATGGGATAAAACTGTTTGAGCAACGATTCTGACTTGATTTTGAATGTTTATAAAAGTTACTCAAACATTTCTGCCAAATTCATTATTAGTTTTAGAATTGATTTTTTTTTATTAAAAAATATTTACGATTTGATGCTCGTAAATCAATATAAATTTGAGATTTTATCGTGATAATTACTTAATTTTATTTGCCAATCATAACTTTCCATTCAGAAAAACAAAAGTCCAGCGGGAAAAAGGAAAGCATGGAGGAAAACGGACATCCGGTCAGTGATACGCATTTTAATCTATGTAATGATATAAATATCATGCATTTTCGATAAATTCCCAATAAAGTGATGCTATTGACGAACTAATTTTTTGCTTTTCCTACATATGTGAATAAGTTACTTTATCACATATGTGACAGGCATTCATATAAAAATAAAACATCACGGCGCATCAAAAATACAATCCAAAGCGAACGTTTCGACGTAAATTGTTTTATGAAAACAATTGAGTAAATGTGTAAGCTTTGCTAGTATTTTTCAGTTAATTTTCAACGTAATGTGAATGGAAAAATATCAATTTTCATATAATTATAACTTGATACTTGAACATCGTCTATTTTGATGATGTCGCCTTTTCATGGAACGTTCGGGCGCGAAAGCTTCGTCACGGAAATGCTCGTTTGTAATTGGTCGAAGATTTGGCAAATACCAACCTAGCCAATTCAACAATTTTGGCTATGTTGTCAGAAATATTACCAGTTGTGTGCCAGGCAGGTAAATATCGTCACTTTATTAGACATTATTTATTTATATTAAATTGTTTTCACAACGAAATTGATGTTGTAGTAGTTAAAATAATTCCTGTAAGTCCACTCTACATATTGATTAATTTAATTCAAAGTAAGAAACTGTCGATTCAATATTTGCTGAAGTTTTCTGAGGAAGGTTGTGGTTCTACAAAAGTAGCTGCACAATTGATAGAGTGCGATACTCGCGAAATAAAATTTAGACGACATTAATTTAATTTCAGTAACTTGTTGATGTTTGTACATTTTCCAATTTTTCATTATTTGGTTAATTTAACATAAATAACTTTGTCGTCACACGGTTCTAACGTTCGCAGTCGGTGTAGCGACGAGATGATTTTTCACCTTTCAATATTTTATTTTCAAACGCTTTACAGGTCATCGAAAATGAATCGTAAAAGATAGCAGAACGTCTGTAATGCATTCACAAGCGATCTCGATGCCGAGAAATGGAGAGACAGCATTGTAATTCACTTCAAAACTTCGAGGGTTCCAAGAGCGAGATATTGAAAAAAAGATTATTAAAATCGAGCAGCGCTCCTGCGTCCAACAATCTGGCCGCTACGGGCTCCCAAAATAATGTGCTGCTGAACACTTTGCGCGTGAGTTTGAGTATATAATAATCTGTAGTGATAATGATGCAAGTGATGAGTATAGTTTGACACCAGTCATTTGTTTTAGGCTCCAATATCGAGCAGCATGATCGTGTCGTCGGTAGGCGGCGGTGCAGGGGCGCTGCCGCTGCCGCATGGGCTGGTGACGCACGCGCTGGCGCCCGTAAAGCTTCACGCCAGCCCTGCGCCCTACCCGCTGCAGCTCTCCACCGTCACTGTTCCCGTACAGCTCCCCGGGACTGGCTCCAACATCAACGTCCCTGTGCAACTTTCTGGGCCCACCAGTTCCATGCCTCTCCAGATTGCACCAGTCAGTCTCCCCATACAAGTTTCAGGGACTACTAATGTGCCAGTTCAGTTACCCGCGGGAGAAACAATCAATGTTCCTCTGCAAATCCCTGGCACAAACCAAAATATTCAGCTCGGGGGGCCAGGTTTATCCTCTATGCCTATATTGCACAGTTCTAGTCAGCCTATGAATTCTATTATTCATCTCCACATGGGATCTAATCCAAGATCTAATAACATAGATGGTACAGAAATGACTGTGACCAGTTCTGCCCCGCAAATGAATAAAGGGACTTCTCAAGTTCAAATTGGAAATAACTCTACTGTTCTACAAATCCCAAACTCCTCAAGTAATTCAATTCAACTTACTCTGCCTAACTCTGTGACCTCGGGAACTGTGCAGTTGCGTGGGACAAGCAGAAGTATGCCACATGTGGTGTATATACAAACTCCGACGGGCCTGAAGCCAGTCACCAGCACTGAAGTTATTAGCCAAGCAAGCACAAGCGGGAATCCTCCACAGATTATAGTACGGAGACCTGTAAGTTGACGACTATTAAATATTTTATTTCGTTTCATTAAAAATGCTTACAGTTCTTTTTTATAAGTTAAATATGAGATTAGATATAAAATAACCTTCAAAAAACCGTCCTAAGTACCTAATAAGTTGGCCAATGTAAGAAAAATCTTGAGGACGTGATCATTTCATAACTCATAACATAACCCTAAAGTTTGTGCTTACATTCCTTATTGCCTTCTTATTTTAGCAATCATTTCAACCTTCTGTTAAAGTTCATCCCACACAATATCCAACACCCAAATATCACAAAAACAATAACTGAGATATAAACAATAATAATATCACAGTGACATAAAAAGGAAAATCAAAATAAACTTACCATGTAAAGTATATAAGTTTCACAACTAATTCTGTAAAATACGTTTCTTTATTCAATATTACAAACAATGCTTGTGTAAACTCAAATTTTTAATTACTGATACCATGATGATGAACTGATTGAATTTTGAAAATAGATAATTCACACAAATATATACATGGTGGGTCAGAAAATATAGCAAATAATTAACCCACAGTATCGGCTATCGATTCTAAGTATATTGTATAGGTCTTTTTTTTTTTGAGTTGGTAAAAAAATATATTTTGTATAGGATTCAGGCGTCGCTCACACAACCAATCCCATATTTATTTTTTTACCAACTCGAAAAAAATTAAAGACCTATACAATATACTTAGAATCGATAGCCGATACTGTGGGTTAATTATTTGCCATATTTTCTGACCCACCGTATATATATATATATATATGTTGTATACTATCTGACTTAGCCCAGTCTCTCTTGCAGGTTACCAGTAACAACATTCACCTCATATCAAACGTCAACAATAAACCTAATATTGCGCCGAAGTTGCCGGGTCACAGCAAGTCTTCAATCCTGGCCCCTGCAGGCACATCACCAATCGTCATCCAGAAACCCAAGACCAATGAAAAAGTGATTGTCCCAGTCAGTATTGCTCCAGGAAGCTCGGGCAAGCAAGCCATTGCTTACCTTAGTTCTGTTAAAAAACCCAATACCAAAAATTTTGCAGACAACCAGTCTATTTTGATCTCGAACAACCAACCGAGTGTTAATTCTAACAATCAGAAATTATTTCTTACTCCTATGAATATGCCCAAAATTCAAAACACGAAATTCATTTTGCCTGTTACACTGCCAGCTACAATGGCGTCCAAGGGGCCTATCATTAATTTACAAATTGCAAATGGACAAATACAAAACGATCCACAGGGCAACATCACAGTGATGAGAGACAATGCACAATTAGAATCTGCAGATATGCCCCCATTGCAACCTCTGGGTAAGATGGTAAATGTCAATGGAAAAGACAGCAATGCAGTACCTCAGAGTCCAAACAAAAGTGAAAGCTTTACCATGTCGATACATGGATCTCGAGCAGAGCCTACAGGAGAGCAGGGCGAATATACTCTGTCAATACCGGAGACCAATGCTGCAATGAATGATGATATTTACACAGTTTCAATAGCAGACGACGAAAGCGGGCAGAGCCCCGAGAAATCCTTTACTTTAGCTATACCCGAAAAGGGAAAGAGCCTCTTGAACAGGAACATTGTCGATAGGAACGACAGCGGCTCTCACCACGTCACCGTCGCCGCACCGGCTATTTTGAGACGGTCGAACTCCGACAACAGTGAAAGAAAAAATTCCAACGCGAACCTAAAGAGGCGAATATCATTATGCAATGAAAACCTCGCCAACAAGATTTCAAAGCCGAGCCAACCACTAATACAGAAGCCCGCCGTAAACTCCGATCCGCAGGATTCCGACAATAACGACGACCACCGCGTCCCTTCGCTGTTTTGCGACGAAAAGTTAGACAAGGATCTTGACTGCAAAGTAATTTTGGGTGATTCCGACGAGGAGTACAAGGACAGCATAGCGGACAAGTCCGAGAGGAATCAGAACCTGTACTATAAGAAAAACGATTTCGGCAAGCAGGACCTGGATAGAGTGAAGAGGGAGAGCGTGGAGAGCGCGCTGGATGCCGATCCGCCGGGGTTAGTGTGGAGCAACGGCGTGGGCCAGCTACAGGGCAGCGTGCTGCAGTTCCAGACCAACGAGTTCGGGCTCATCGAGATGATCGACGTGAGCGACTCGGAGGAGGCGCCGCTGCCGCCCAGCGCCAAGTACCGCACGCCGCTCCAGCAGCGCGTCGAGCGCGCGCGCGACAAGAAGCCCACCTCGCCCGAGGACCTGTACCGCTGCGACGGCTGCGGCTGCCACGGCATGGCGGCCGAGTTCATCACGCCCAACTTCTGCAGCCTCACCTGCCAGAGCGAAGTACAGAAGTCCCTACAGAAGAAGCGCGATCGAGAACGCACTGAGCTCACGCGTCGCCGGAACAAGATGAAAAAGCTGCTCATGCGGAAACACCATACCGACGACGCCCGTGAGATGGATGACGCGTCCAACCAGCGCCCTGACGCAGAATCCGACCCAATGCTGAAGATACCGGAAGATTTAGTCGAGAACGAAAAGTACCCCTGGATGTGCGGAAAGAACGGTTTCTCGTGGATGCGTTACTTGGATCACTGTAAAGCCAAAGCGGCTCCGGTGAAGCTCTTTAAAGATCCGTTTCCGTACAATAGGAATGGTTTTAAAGTCGGGATGAGGATGGAGGCGATCGATCCGCAGCACGCGTCGGTATGGGCCGTTGTTTCTGTGGCGGAGGTTCAGGGGTATCGGATGAGGCTGCACTTCGACGAGTACCCGGTGGTGCACGACTACTGGGTGAACGCGGACTGCGCGGACGTGTTCCCGGCGGGCTGGTGCGAGCGCAACGGGCGCACGCTGCGCCCGCCGCGCTCCCACGCCTCGGGCTTCTCGTGGCCGCTCTACCTCAAGGAAATGCGTGCCATCGCCGCTCCGAGACATCTCTTCCCGCACATCACCACAACAGTAAGTCAAACTAGACCGTCCGTACACTGAATGCTTGTGATGCCGCCATAGACGAACAGTTTCGAGCAATTAGGCTGTAATTACTATTATTGCTTCTCGCTGTCTCGAATGCTCGAACATTCCGTCTATAATTTTCATAATTGTCATGGCACTTTCGCTTTTCTTTGTAATGTAGAGATCACGCTATCACCATGATGGGCTGAAAACTTATATTTGTCTTGTAGTATTGGGAATTTTTAATAAATGACTCAATACGTAGTCGCGTGGAAAAGTTCGTAACTTTTTTATTTATTTAAGTGTAACGTCAAATTCTCTGTATTCCTTCATCATAGTCACTTGCTTTCTTAAAGTTTTTCTGAACAACATACATTTCAAAACATTTTCCATAGACGGTGAAGCCGAACGCATTCCGCATCGGCATGAAACTGGAAGCGGAAGACCGCAGCAACGACATGGTCTGCGCGGCGACGGTAGCCGACATGCTGGACGCGCGTCTGCTCATCACCTTCGACTCGTGGGACGCCGTATACGACGTGTGGCTCGACCCCAGCTCGCCCTACATCCACCCCGTGGGCTGGGCCGAGGAGAACGGGATCGCGCTCACGCCGCCCAACTGTGAGTGATACTGTAACCACATGCTAGCCGTCTGCTCATCACCCTCGAATCGTGTGAGACGTGTGACTCGACCCCAGCTCGCCCTACATCCACCCCGTGGGCTGGGCCGAGGAGAACGGGATCGCGCTCACGCCGCCCAACTGTGAGTGACACTAAGCACATGCTAGCCGTCTGCTCATCACCCTCGACTCGTGTGCGACGTGTGGCTCAACCCCAACTCGCCCTACATCCACCCCGTGGGCTGGGCCGAGGAGAACGGGATCGCGCTCACGCCGCCCAACTGTGAGTGACACTAAGCACATGCTAGCCGTCTGCTCATCACCCTCGACTCGTGTGCGACGTGTGGCTCAACCCCAACTCGCCCTACATCCACCCCGTGGGCTGGGCCGAGGAGAACGGGATCGCGCTCACGCCGCCCAACTGTGAGTGACACTGTAACCATATGCTGGCCGTCTGCTCATCACCCTCGACACATGGAACGCCGTGTATGTGTGTATAGCACGACACAACTAAAACGGCTAGCGGCGAAGCACTTAAGCCGTTGACGCAAAGTCCATTATTGCTTAATCCACGCGCCTTCAAGTGTAAACCTGTACGACGTGAGTACTGATACTGACTAGATTTTTCATGATCATTACAGAACCTCCTAGATCTAGTTATCAAAACCGGCAAAAAGCAGCCCGGAACTACTAAATTGTACATAGTGGCGCCCGGACTTTCTCCATAAATATATTTCACGTTTTGGCGCCCTTTAGAACTGTTGTCTGGCGTAATCGGTATTCGTATTCCGTATATAAACAGTTGCTACAAACTCTACAGATATTGTTAGTGAAAGCTGTGAATCAAAGTCCTAACTAAAAACTAAGCAAGAACCGAAAAAAGAAGTACAATCTAATTTAAATATTAACATGGCATAATAACAGTTTCACTCATCTACTGGGACAGTAATTAACTAATGTTTTATTCATTTAGATATGTTGATTCAGCTAGATTGTTGGATAATTACTTTTGCTCTAAAAACACCTAATGTATGTAAATGTGCAAGGCAAGCTTGTTATTTGACTTCAATGTTAATATTAATCTTTTGGAATAATGTTTTTAATATTTAAACTAGTATTTCACTACTGCGGCTGCTTAATTAAAGCGTAACAAACAATAAAACTCACCGTCGCATTATATTACTGGTTATGTTAAAATATATATTACACTTTGGTTCACTTGCACTAAGCACACTAAACCTGTTATTAGCCTTTTAATCCAGATTTTGTATCAGCTTAACTTGAGTTAAAGGCTAACCCTAGGTTAGCGGCTTCGGTGCAAGTCAGCCTTATACAAATACAAGAAACTTTTAGTTGCAACAATCATAACAATAAACAATATTTTACATTGCGTCCAATCAATTGAGGACAAAGTCAGGAATATTTTATCAGTGACATTTGTATATACGAGCGAGCATCAGTCACGTCCATTAGTCGCGAGGCGGCCGCCGGCGCGGGCGCACGCATAATTACCTAAATATCTAATATTACGAAAGACAACACCTATGTACGAGTTACATTACTGTGCCTTCTAGTGACGACTCGCTCAAGCAACTTGAACAAGGTAATGTACACCTTGAACTCGTTTCGGTTGTTTTCAAGATAACAAAAACGCTCAGTGTTCAGTTATTGTTCAATATAATTCTACTTTGTTTGCACGAGACGGGCGACAACGCGTTTGTTATGAATAATTATGAATTGAGTAATATCAGATATCAAGACGAGATATTAGTTTATTTGAGTAATTTAATATTTTCAAAACAATCTTTAGTGTTTTCGCTCAGTTTAAAGAAATTATTCTGTTTTTCTTCCAGATTGTTTCTTGATAAGCGTTATTCCAATTGGTTGAATATTATTGAAATATTTTACTGATGCTGGTGATGAATTTATCAGCATCTTAAATTGTAGTACACGATTACGTCATAGATATCTAAAATGCAGCGTAGCGTTGAAGAGGATGCTCATTAAAATGCTATTAGAAAATTGTGTTCTGACTGGTTCTTATGAAAATCTTTAAAAACAGCGAATGTCGCTAAAGTTAAAGTGGGTTTAGTTTTGTTTGGTTTTTTAATTTTTGCCTACACTTGAATAGGTGCTTAATGTTACTAGGGTAGGATATAAGGAATATCTTATTCTTTTATCTCATAAAACAAGAAACTGACTGACTGATCGATCAACGCACAGCTGAAACTACTGGTCGTAGAAAGCTGAAATTTGGCACGATCCTTGTGTACTGTTGTTGAGAACTAACAGAGGATTTTTGGAATCCCTACGGGAACGGGGAAAAACGCGACCTGCGGCTTTCGCCTAGTGTAGGTTGGAGTGTAATGTAGCTTTATATTTTAATCTGTGGAATGATGACGGTTGTCTGTCAATGCTGCCTTAGGTTCTTGTAATAAAACCGTTGGCTCGATTCGGTCGTATTATTAGGATTCCAATAGAATAATGAAATTAAATAAACAATAGAAATATAAATAATTTATTTGGTAGGTACTTCAGGTGACGATATTATATATATATTAGGTATCACATATTCAGCCTTAATAGGAATTCAAATATTCGGATACACTACTAATTAATTCGTACTGACTAATTATTTGTATACATATTATATTTGATTTAAATATTACATTAATTTATTATTAAAATCCATAAATTCTTGCACAGTATAAAAACGTTTCTCTTTATAGAATAATTAATGTATTATTTATTCCTGTCCAGTCTACAAGGACCCGGATTCGTTTTCGTGGGAAGCGTATCTATCGGAGACGGGCGCCAGCGCAGCCCCCCCGCGCGCCTTCAAGACGCGCGCGCCGCAGGGCTTCAAGCCCGGGATGAAGCTCGAGGTCGTGGACAAGCGGGTGAGTACCACTGTTCACTGAAACCCGGCAATGCCCTAGAAGCCTAGCCTAGTGGTTTGACCAACCGCCTCTCATGCAGTGGGTTGGGAGTTCGAACACGGCTCGCACCTCTGATTAGTTATGTGCGAAATTCAATTTGGATCTGCCACTGAGATTTTCGGTGGAGGCAATCATCGTGAGGAAACCTACATAGGTATGCGAAGTAATTCAAGGATGTTTGTGAAGTCCCCAACCCGCACTGTGGTCGCGTGGGGACTGTAGTCCAAACCCTCTCGTGATGAAAGGAGGCCTGTGCCTAGTGGGACGTAAATAGGCTGTAGTGGTGGCGATGGCGACAACGCTATGCAGAATCTATTGGAGCCATTGATGTATTTTGTCGGTGCTTATTTGAAGCCTCATTGGTCCGATTCCTGAGCAAAGCCTTTCCAATTTTATCTATGTTTTAATTGTGTGCCAATGACATATAAACGACTGGATTTCCACGTTCTCCACAACAATGGCACCAATAAATGACTGATTGTTTTTTTCTTCAGGTGCCGTTCCTAATCCGCGTGGCTTCGATCAGCGCTGTGAAGGGCCACCAGGTGCGCGTGTCGTTCGACGGCTGGCCCGAGGAGCTGGCCTACTGGCTGGACGACGACTCGCCCGACCTGCACCCCGTGGGCTGGTGCCTCAAGACCGGCCACCCGCTCGAGCCGCCGCTCAGTCAGTATACCGCGTCACGACTTCAGCTGCGTTCCGAATCGCGCTCGGAGCGCTCACAGCACCTCGCGTCCTTTTTCCTCTTGTGAGTCGACTTATGTACGTCGCTCTGAGCGCGATTCGGAACACAACTTTAGAAGGCGCGCGGAAAAGCACTTAGCCGCTGACGTACCTAGTCTTTTGTTGGTTAATCCACGCGCCTTCTCAGTTATATAAACTTGTACATTGCTTTTGATGAGGGTACTAATATTATAAATGCACCAGTTACTCTTTCTGTTACCTCTTAAACTGATTTAGATGAAATTTGGTATGGAGATAGTTGGAGTCCCGGTGAAGGACAGTGGCTACTTTTTATCTCGGAAATTGCATAATTCCCGCGTGAAACCGAATTTCATATTTATTTATTAGAACCTTCAACAACAAGTACACTGTTTCACTGTTATGTTTTTACATGCATTCTTAAGGTCTAAATGTCTTATCAATTACAGAAGGTCACCACATGTGCCAAAAGAAAGAAACAAACATCACTTACTAAATCTAAATCTAACTTCTTATTAACAATTTTTTGAACAATATTTTAATTACTTTTTTTTTAACTATTTTTTAAAAGACAATATATTTAACAGAGAATTTAACTTATTTAAATTATTTCGTTAGTACTTAATATTCTTTTTTTTTATATAGTGGTAAGTAGTCGCATTGCAGTGGACGTCTTTCGGCTGAAATGATGAAGTAGTCGCATTAAGATCGATATGCCTGTGATAATCCTGGTAGACATCAAACATTCGTGATACCGGAGCGTGTTTCCTGAGATTGGTGCGGCAGCGAGGCAGGCAAAACAATCTTATTTTACATGGTCTAGGAATATTCACAGGAACATGAAACCCAATTCTTTGTAGCAGATCAGGACAATTTAATCCACCTGTTACAATTCTCTTCAAGAAAACGAGATCTGCCACGCGTCTCCTATCAGATAAAGAACTTATTTCAAAGTAGTTCAAGCGTGCTTGATACGACCTGAGTTTCCTTGACTTTTTACAGATGTATGTTAAGTGAGACACTTTTCTGCACCCTTTCGATTCTATTTATATGAAATTGATAATAAGGTGACCAAACTACGCTACAATATTCTAAATTGCTTCTAACCAGTGCATTATACATAATTAGTTTAGTTGCAGGTTTTTTAAAATGCTTACATTCCCTAAGACCAAAACCCAACAGTCTTGATGCCTTTAAAATTATGTCATCAATATGATCAGTAAATTTAAGTTTACAATCGAAATTTACACCAAGATCCCGTATGTTTTTCACCTCATCAAGAACTTCGCCAGCCAATGAGTACGAAGTGGGTATAATATTATTGTTTCTGGTAAATTTCATATGTTTGCATTTTTTTTACGTTTGGGAACATTTTATTCATAGAGCACCAATCAGACAATCTGTTCAGGTACCTCTGAAATGCCAATGAGTCAGACATATTATTTATCTCAGCTGTAGCTTTGAGGTCATCTGCAAAAAGGATATTTTAGAATTTTGAAAACATTGGTTAATATCGTTGATAAAAATTATAAATAAATGTGGGCCAAGATGTGATCCCTGAGGTATTCCAGATGTTATGTTGCTATATATATATATTATATTCCATTTTTACGTGTTCAGCGGCCGAGGAGGTGGCGATCCCGGGCCCGTGCGGCGGTGGGCGGCTGCCGCGGGCTGGGCTCGCTGCGCGGCGGACCGCACAAGCAGCACGTGGCCGCCTCCGCCTGCCCCTACCGCTCCCCCGCCTCGCCCGCGCCGCCCGACCGGCTGCAGCCG
>OZ020278.1:90774-110969 GCA_963971205.1 Aethes cnicana | reverse complement strand
AAGCTAAAAATTCACACCGAATTGCGTACAATTTGCATCAAAGCCAATGAGTTACAGAACTGCGAAAAAAATATCGCGCGATAAAATATAGTACTGTGGACAGCGCCAACACGAAAACAAAACTGGAGAAGGAGAACTACTCTATCTAATAGAGGAAAAGTACAGGTTGAGACAATTTAGAAAGCGCGTTGATTAAGCAATAATAGACTGCATCAACGGCTGAAGTGCTTCGCCGCGCCCCTTCTAAGTTGTGTCGTTCTTTAACTAATGGTGAGTGAGTGTGTCAACATCGTGAGGAAACCTGCACGCACCTGCGAAGTAATTCAAAGATGTGTGTGAAGTTCCCAATCCGCACTGGGCCCGCGTGAGGACTATAGCCTAAACCCTCTCGTGATGAGAGGAGGCCTGTGCCCAGCAGTGGGCCGTAAATAGGCTGTTGTAGTAGTAGTAGTAGAGCGAGTGTTAGAGCTGACCTGGGGGTGGCTGGCGAGCAGCTCGGCCACCTGGTCCTCGAGGTAGGAGATGCGGTGCGTGAGGCGCGTGTTGTCGGCGCGCAGCCCGTCCTTGGCGCGCTGCGCCGCCTCGCCGGCCGCCCGCAGCGCGCTCAGCTCCGCGCGCAGCGCAGCCGCCTCGGTCTGACACCAAACGTCCAAGATTCAATCACTTATTCAGCAAACTGGCCGCATCAGGACAAATTTCATGTCAGTTTTCAATCTATATCAAATGCATACAACAAACACCAGGGGCTATATTCGAAGTTTTAAATAGGGAAAGAGATTCCCGATCCCGGCGCTCACGCATCGCGGCGCACTTAAAGCAGCTAGATTTTAAGTTCAATTTAGCGCGCCGTAACACGTGAGCGTGAGGATGTCTCTTTCCCTATTTTAAACTTCGAATAGAGCTCCAGTGTGCTGGTACCTGCGTGAAGCCGTTGAGAGGCTGCGGCTGCGTCGCGCGCAGCAGCACGAGCCGCGCCGCGCCCGCGCCCGCCGCGCGCGAGAATTCCTCCGCACTGCGACACGATAGTACTGATGTCCCGTTCACCTCCACTATCCTGCCGGTACATGCAAAAAGTTAGTAAGTAATCTTCTTATCTTATCTTATCTAGCCTATTAGATCCCACTGCTGGTAAGTTAGTAATTTAGTAAGTAATATGGTTGATTAATTGATGCGAATGAGAGTGAGCTACTAATTTTAAATCTGCAGCACCAATAATACCAGTAACAAATTTTACGCTACCTATATCTAAAAAGTTGAAGATGGTGGGGCTGGTTGGTGTAGGTTTTGTCACATCTAACCTACACTCACACTGGGTCCTTTGAAAACCAGCGTCGGAACGTCTAGGCGTTTTTCGACCAAAGCTGAGAGGATACCTTTTTCAAAATTTTCCGCACGTTAAGTAATTAGGAATACAAGTAAAACTTGTAATTCGTTTTAAGATAGATAGGATATGTGGAGTTTTAAAATAAATAATTCTCATTCTCAACAGATGGTGAACATTTGTTATTTAATTTTAACTAGCCATTTTAATGTTTAGCTGGGCCGGGCCTATTCCCAAGTGTCCGTATTGCGGGCGATTGTTTGGGATTTTTTCCCAATAGTTCGTGCGTAATATTTGTGAATCTTGTAATTTTTGTGTCTTACAAAAGCTTATCTGAATAAAATAAAAATAACTATTTTTTTCAAATTTGGTTCGGTACCTCGTGCTGTTGGTATTTCTTAGATTTAGATTAACCCTGTATTTTCCGATGGCGTGCTCCCTGCTTTCGCGCATGGCGTTTTTGCCATGAGCGCGATCGCGTGCGCCGAGAGAGCGACGCATGCGCGGGACGCCAGCCGGATAATTACCGCCTTATCATCGACAGATCATTGTAACCTGATTGTGAAAGTCTAATCCGGGTCGGATCGACTCACATTTAACAACTTGCGTAAATAGCTTTAAATTTATGTAAAGCGAGGGTAATGAATGCATATCTCAGCCGTGGCTGACGTCGATTAATGCGATTATCGTGGGGAGATGGGGGCGTGGGACCATGAAGTCCATGAATGTAGTAGGTACTTGTAAGATATGCTAGGTATTGCGCTGAGAGGTGGAACTGGAACAAACTTGGGTTGAAGTTAAAATTTCATGGATTCAGCGAGTCTAAGCTTAAGGTACATAATAGTTATTTGTGCAACAAGAGAGCAAAATTGTTATTTGCTTCGAGTGCCATGTTTGAGTCCTGAGCTAGCGAAAGATTCTATAGTTGAATCACGAGCGTTCAGCGAGTGATTCTAGTTTAGAATCTTGAGCTAGCGAAGGACTCAAGGGCACGAGAAGTAAAAGAAATTGCTCTCAAGTAGCACATACAATTTTTCACATCAGCAGCGAGAACACATAAAAGGTACTTGCAAAGAATACTTACATCACGAAAAATATGAAATAACATTTCTTCTTCATTCTCTCTTTCACTCAAATTATTACTTGAATTTCATGTTTTAAAAGAATTACTTTAAAGTTAGTTATCGAAAATTAAGAAGAAAGACATGATTTGACATGAGAGAATGGCGGCAATTTTCTAAACGTATGTTCGGAAACTAGTACAATGATAAATTTCGAATTTATTCGGTAATGTTTGAAAACTTTTAGTTTACTTTAAATTAAAACTGTAGTTTAAAATGTTTACAAATAACATAATTATATGAAATATAAGTCATTTAAAAATTGTAAGATTTTCAGAAGTTAAATCAACGTATAATTTTAATGAAGTTTTAATGTCTAAAAATACGGCGGTACTGATGCGTTGCGCGTATCCGAACGTTTCTAGTTCAGTTTTTTTTCTACGAAAATAGATACGCACTAAGACTTGCCTAGTATAATCCTACTTCTTTTCTTAAATAAATGAAAAAAAGAGAGCTGATAAAATCGAGATAGTTTGAATTATTGGTATAAGAAGTAGTTACTAGTTAGATGCCGCAGTATGAAATGACCATTCGCATAATCATATTAAAAAAAAGAAAAAGCGCGGGAACGATTTAACTGTGGCTGCAAGGCTTAGGCCTTTGCCTTTGCCTGATGGGATTGTCTGATGGGATAAAAGGATTTAAAAAAATCAAATTAAAAAAATACTTTGTCTCACTGAGTGAAACAAACACGATTTTGCTCACTAATTTCTGACAGCAAAGTCTACTTGTTCGAGCTGCTGAGGTGAAAAAAAGATTCCTGAATCTAAATCCCTACCTGCCCACTGTCTACTAAGGGATACCTACTACGTAAGGACGTACGTATACCACCAAGTGTTGTCGTTTTATTAAGCGTTAGGGCATCGTGGAACTAACACACAAAATGTGCAAGGAAATCTTGCAAGCTAACCTCCGAGCTGATCTGACGAAGGAGCTCGGAGGTGGGCACGGAAATGTTAAAGCCTTTGTTTTAGTTTCAGAAACATTTAATTTATTTCACTTGGTTATTTTACAAACGGTGTCCATTACCCATTTAATCTAATGTGGATCATCATAGTTCATATTTTTTTTATTTATAGAGCTAGATTACGAGGAGGCAATTTAAAATGATCGTGTGAGAGTTACTAATTTCAAAACTAATATCCGGTTGAGTACTTTCATGTAACTTAGTAGGTATTTATAAAAGCTCTTACGAGATTATTATTCAAACTTGGTAATAAATTAGTCTGCTTAATAACTGGGCGATGGAAAAACGGCGTGCATGGGTACGGTCAGTAGCAGAAACCTTGAAGCAGTCAAGGAGCTAAGCAGTCTAGAGAATAGGAGCGCGTGTACTTTTAGAGCTCTTCGACTGCATGGCTACTTCTGGTGCTGACTGTACCGGCGCGGGCGCAGGCGCATAATGAGACGGCGACAAATAGCGCCGCCGGCGGCCGAACATATTTCTGAGCAGACGTAATTTAATTGGTACCTACTTATGATTCTTATGAATAATGCTATCTCCGCAGGAACAGGCATTAAGTGTGAATATGGCGACAAGATAATAGATCCTCCCTACTCTGGCATGACGAAAGTGAGTCAAAGCATGGAGATTACTATATTCGAAGTCTTAAATAGGGATCTCGCTGTTCCCTATAGGATCGCTCACGCGTCAAATTAAACTTTAAATCTAGCTGTTTAACGTTCACGCGACGCGTGAGCGATCCTATAGGGAACAGGGGGATCCCTATTTTAAGACTTTGAATATAGCCCCAGTCAATATAAACATTTAGTGATAAAAAGGAAGATACATTATGTCTATAGTAGTAACCACCTTCTTGACCATTCTAGATATCTTTCTCTGAAATAAAGACTTATTGCATAGGTTCTGGGTGTCTATTCGAGCCCACGAAGAAGTGATTCTATAGGGAACGAAAAAGGAATCTACCTATGGCTTCGCGGTTAAACCTGGGGCTATATTCGAAGTCTTAAATAGGAACCTCCCTGTTCCCTATAGGGTCGCTCACGCGTCAAATTGAACTTTGAATCTAGCTGCTTAAAGTACCCGCGACGCGTGAGCGATCCTATAGGGAACGGGGAGATCCCTATTTTAAGACTTCGAATACAGCCCCTGTTATTCGAGACTAGAAGGAGTTCTTATTGTACTTATATATCTAGTTACCTAGGATAGTCTATCAACACGATTCCTCACCACCACTAGGGGTGTGACCAGCATTAGGGCAGGGGTGTTACAAACCTGTCTCCGACGCGCAGCGCGGGGTTATCGCGCGCCCAGTCCACGGCCATGCCGGGCCCGCGCGGCGCGGCGCCCCACGAGCCCTCGCGCGCCTCCGCCGCCACCAGCGTCGCCGACCCGCCGATCTCGCGCAGCGTGCTGGAAACAAACACTGACGATAAGTTAAGTAGGTAGGTTTTACACAACTTAAGAGGCGCTGTTTAATTCCGTCATCCATAAAGGGAGAACGCCGCGAGCATGGAACAGAAGTGTGGTGGTGCTCTTCTTCAAAAAAGGTGATAACACCTTGCTGAAGAATTATAGACCCATCTCACTTCTGAGTCATGTCTACAAGCTGTTTTCGAGAGTCATTACGAACCGTCTCGCGCGCAGGTTTGACGAATTCCAGCCTCCCGAACAAGCCGGTTTCCGAAAGGGCTATAGTACCGTAGACCACATACATGCGTTGCGGCAGGTTATACAGAAGACCGAAGAGTATAACCTCCCCCTTTGCCTTGCATTTGTGGACTACGAGAAAGCCTTCGATTCGATCGAGACTTGGGCTGTGCTGCAGTCTCTCCAGAGGTGCCAAGCTGACTACCGGTACATCGAAGTGTTGAAGTGTTTGTACGAAAATGCCACCATGTCCGTCCGACTACAGGACCAGACCACGATGCCCATCCCACTGCAGCGGGGAGTCAGACAAGGAGACGTAATCTCTCCGAAGCTGTTCACCGCTGCATTGGAGGATGCCTTCAAGGTGCTGGACTGGAAAGGACGAGGCATCAATGTAAATGGCGAGTACATCACTCACCTTCGATTTGCCGACGATATAGTAGTTATGGCTGAGACCATGGAAGACCTCAGTGCTATGCTCGTTGACCTCAGCAGAGTTTCCGATCGAGTTGGTCTGAAAATGAACATGGACAAGACGAAGATCATGTCCAATGTCCATGTTGTGCCAACTCCAGTAATAATCGGAGGCTCTGCGCTCGAAGTTGTTGACCATTATGTATACCTGGGACAAACAGTCCAGTTAGGTAGGTCCAACTTCGAGAAAGAGATCAATCGTCGAATCCGACTCGGCTGGGCAGCGTTCGGGAAGCTTCGCAGTGTCTTTTCGTCCAAATTACCGCAGTGTCTTAAGTCGAAAGTCTTCGACCAGTGTGTGTTGCCAGTGATGACTTATGGTTCCGAGACGTGGGCGCTTACGATGGGCCTCATAAGAAGGCTCAAGGTCACCCAGAGGGCAATGGAGAGGGCTATGCTCGGGGTTTCTCTGCGTGATAGAATCAGAAATGAGGATATCCGCAGTAGAACTGGGGTCACCGACATAGCCCGAAGAATTGCGAACCTTAAGTGGCAGTGGGCGGGGCACATTGCTCGCAGGACTGATGGCCGATGGGGCAAGAAAGTCCTGGAGTGGCGTCCGCGAACCGGTAGACGAGCTGTCGGTAGGCCTCCAACAAGATGGAGTGACGACCTTGTAAAGGTCGCGGGAACGCGGTGGATGCGAGTGGCACAGGACCGGTCTGAGTGGCGCGCCTTGGGGGAGGCCTATGTACAGCAGTGGACGTCTATCGGCTGAAATGATGATGATGATGATGAAGAGGCGCGTGGATTTAGCAAAAATAGACTGCGTGAACGCCTTGAGTGCTCCGCCGCGCGCCTTCGAAGTTGTGTCGTGCTATATAAGGAGCTGGGAGAGTCAATTCTAGTCTATGACAGGGCCGATGGTTTCTAGCTAAAAGAACTAGTGGGCGAGATAGCAGCCTTCATTAGTTAGGTACTTACTTTAAGTGACTCATTTGAGTTTTCGTACCGATATTTTCAGATAAGTAAGGAAGATAGGAAATTTAGGTACCTACTGTACCAAGTAATGTTTGCTAGATCCTACTTGTAGCCTACTTTAACGGTCTATAAACTGTATTAATATATTTTAGTGCTTACCTACTCAGAAATAAAGCCGGCATGGCTGGTACCTAATTAGGAGAAATGATCTCGTGTTCTGGGAGTTATCGAAAAACAGTAGAATTTGATTATATGCAGCTAATTATGCTTATACTTTTGTGAATAAACATACACTAAAAAAATAAAAAAGTGACTAAGTATAGCACCAAGGTCCACAAGTCGGTACCTAGTTAATTTTTACATATTTATAGGTCGTAAAGTAACCACATTGTAGCAAATTGCCACCATTTATCTTATCACAATTACTGTCGGATGTGTTTTGTACTGGACTCATTCCTGTACTCGAGTAATCATACGCATTCCATAATCACATTAGCATAAAGTCCGATCGGCACGGCACGCACTCGCATCGGCGCGCAAAAAGAGGACTACCGAAATAAGACGCATCGGTTACGGCCCGCTGCGCACGAGTCCTGCCGCGGCGCGGCTACAGGTACATACCACCACACCACACTACAGGTACTGTCAATTGCACACAAAAGTACACACTTATTCACCTTACGTCCACGTAATAAGATTCAAATAATAATGCCCTTAACTGTACGAGTTGGTCGGCAGGGCGGAGTCACGCTCGAGGGCGCGGGGCAGGGCACTGACCGCACGTGCCTCCATCATTCGGGTAAGCCTCAAGGATAAGGCTCAAGATGTTTTGGCACAATTACCATAAAGATTAGGATTCATGTGGACGAGTTCTTAAAATACGTCTTGACATCATTCTAGGTTGAGGAAATCCTCAGTAGAGACCGAGGAAGAGAGAAGTTTACTGTGTTTGCAACGGACCATAGCATATGCTATGTATGCATACGTTTATTTAAGTATCGCAACACAAAGAAACCATAATTGACTTCGAAAATTATGGGGAGACAAGTCGTTAATGTGAAAATAATAACTAATGGCTCACTGTGACATCTCGCACGTTCTTTTCCCGGCTGATTCAAGCGACGTAAAGAATGGGGTTATCATTGGCTGTCACGCGAACCGAAACACGAAGCAACAGCTTAAGTTACGCCACTGTTATAAGAAACTTAAGATTATTACTTACTCACGTCATGAATTGATAGAATACCTACACTTAAATTTAAAATAAGTTCCCGACGCCGATTTATTACAAAATGTTGATTGATATACCAGCAACCTGGAAATATTCTTAGTGACTAGTCAAGAATGGTAGTTGAAGACGGAGGGAATTGAACTGTCTAGAGGACTGATGCCAACAGTGAAAAATTAAAAAAGGCGAAAGAAATAAGAAATGATACTTTTTACACTGTAAATGTGGGGTTTGTACTACTCATAAGTATGAAACGTTTACGGGGATGATACTACGATTCCGCCTCTACATTCCACCTATCATTATAAACACTCTAATGTGAACTGATTTATTGTTGTGATTGCTCAAATAAGATTGAGATATCACAGATGACGTCCATTGTTTCACTTTAGTGTGTTTAAATTGGACCTTATAAATATTTAGATTCAGATGAGACCGTGTAGAGTCCCTAAAAGAGGTGAGAAGAGGGTGTCCCTACGCAGCGAAGGTCCGCGGCGCTGCGCCCGCGCCCTTTGCCCCGCGGATCACACCTCGATCCGACAGGTTTCGCCAGCTCGCTGTATTGCACGTCATCCATCTACGTGGATCTGAGTTTAGAAGGTATACACGTACTTATAATCATGTACTTAATGTATACTTACAAAATTTGGAAATACTATAAACTGAACAACGGCCTAATTAGGCAGGATTAAAAAAGAAAAAAATCTAAAGAGATCATCATAATTTTAGCCGAAAGTTGGCCATTATTATACAAAGGCCTTTCCCAAAATGCACCTGCATCCATCTTGTTGAACACCGCAACTAACTCGACAACAGAGCGTCTCACGGTATCCCGGGAGGCTTAGGTACGTCTACCTTTTTCCATTTATTTATAGGTACACTCACATTTTCTTAATTGCAGTTGCTTCATTTGAAAATCAATCGTGTATTTCCCACATTTCCCCGGATGCTTTAATGTTTACCGGGCGGTTCCCACGCGAGTGCGCTGGAGCGTGCGGAGGGAATTGGAGTTAGCTGCGCAGACGCAGGCGGTAATATCAAATCAACATCGACGTTACTCGCAAAATGACTCGTGTGAATTGTGCAAGTATTGTTGTGACGACTGATGTATATACTTATTAACATACACGGTTCTCCAATTGCTGGCGTACTAGTACTAGTAGTGTAAGCAAAGGATAAACATGGGAAACTGATTAAAAATATCGGGACGCGATTTATATCTGTTTGATCTTGGATTCGTCTTGAGATGTCCAGCTCAGGGGCCGTATTCGAGTATGTAAACAGGGATATTTCCCATATATACCTATTTAAATAATGATAAATTTAAATTACCTCCCTATTTAGCCAATATTCTGGTGAAATATTATCCCAATCGAGTCTTTAAACAGGAGATAGGAGTTCCATTTATTTCATTCGAAAAGCATTTTGTAAAAGCTATTCGCTAAAGAAAAAGATTGCAAAGCAGGGAGACAGTGATAGATATTGAAAAATGCTATTTAAAAAAGGCCCAGAGTCGATGCACTGCTTGTTTATTTAACAAATCAGCACTGTACGTGTATATGTGGATGAGTTATGTTTATAAAGTATAACGGTTTTTATTCATCTTGAATACAATGCACGTTCGTATCATCTAATGGAAGATGTTCTCGAGATTCGCATGAGTTATGATATATGAACGAAGCTACTAATTAAATAGTATTACCGTTAATTAATAATAAAAAACCTAATGAGCCCAATGGTGTACATATCGGCGAGAACAGAGCGCCTTCAAAATCGTGTGAACGCGGTTTGCACTCTACGGTTATGTACGATTAGTGTGAAAAGGGACCGCAAAAAGACTAGTGTTTATAACGGCGTCTAATTATCGACGCGGCGCTCACGTGGCCTGATGGTAAAACAGTAGTCTAAGCCCCACTTGCACCAAGCCGCTAACCTCGAGTTAGCCTCTTAACCCACGTCAAATTCATACAAATAAATCTGAGTTAAGCGGTTAATCCGAGGTTAGCGGCTCGGTGCAAATGGGGCTAAAAGAAAGAATTCCTTCGGTGTAGTAAGTAAAGATTCCTGCCGGTAGGGACATTAATTACGAACGAGAAATGCCGCAGTGCACTAACGAAGCGATCTAAGGAAACCGTTATTTTTAATTATTATTATTGAGGAACCGTCTCATCGATATAAGTAACGCACTAAGTACTATTATTTCTATTAGTATAAAACAGCGCTCTAAGCAACGCAAAAAGTGCAATTGAATTTATGAAAATGGAGTTTACTTTAGATCCCATTATGCAAATAGAAACAAATGCATAGATTGTCTGCGACTCTCACGCATTGCACTCGTTCGCGGCGTCATTACCCACTTGCGTTTCGAGCAGTGTCTGAGCTGATGGCAGCAGCCCATTTTGCGCTAATGTTGTGGCCTGCTTGGCCCAAGGCTTCAACTGCAGCGGCATTTTGTCCAAGTTCCTACTTATATGTTAGTGTTATTTTCACTACTTTTTCAGGTAATAAAATCATTCAACGAGAGATAATCAAGGTATTCATAATTCAAATACGTTTTCAACTAGTCTTGTACTACTTCAAAGGAAGTCCTATATGCATTATGCACGAAATCGAAAAAAGCTCCTGGTTTGCGAATGTAAAACAAACTAAAGCCGAAAGCGAAAGGATAACACTTTCATACCCCGAAACAGAATATTTTCCCTGTAGGTTCTATATCTGATTTTCAGTATTCTATCGCGTACTCTCTCTCCATGCGCCGGCGCAGGCGACGAGCGCCGGACGGCTCGCGGCGGATAATGGCCGCTAATTCGTAACGAGCCGCGTTGCGCCCGCGCCCTGAATTGCCCGTTATTTCGCTCATTACGCATTATGCTAATAAGAATAAGGCTTAAATTTTCTAGATTTGATTGCTTTCTATAATTTAAATACACAGCCGAAACTCAGATGGTTGTTTTTGAAACGTAACTTAAGTTCGTTGAATTAGAGCAGGTTAGAGGGTAGGCTCTGCCAAGCTAAAACTTAAATAAGTAGGTATCCATTCTATTCTATTCTATTCTATTCTATATAAATTAATGGCTTCTGTCTTGGACACTTCGCCAATATCAAAGTTAGGGCCACAGGCCTGCAAGTTGTTCGGTAATAAATAAATGTACGGTACAAAAGATAAATCAAGTAAAAATGGGGAAGCTCAACAAACGACAACCATCTTGGACGACGGCCATTGAGTATCCATTAGTTTCCCTCTTAAAAACAGCTTGACAGCTGTCAGACAGACATTTTAGATTTGGAGCATTAGATTGATTTTGCAAGTTGGATTTGGATTAATACAAAAGTGATAAGTAGAAAGCAAGGAATATACTACTCTCTAACGAGAGGTAGAAGTGTTTTTATTTAGTAAAACTAGGGATACATAACAATTAGTACCTCTATTTTACTATGTTTGACGAATTTCTTCTCTAGTAGAGCAGTATTGTCACAATAAATGAAATAAATAAAAGACATCGGATCGGATCGTTTGATGGTCGGCTTGTGATGCGCGTGCGCAGCCACGGCGGCTGCTGCATTATACATAGCGCGAGCTCTCCTGTTGATTTATCCCGACCGTGCCACCATGATGCTGAGATTTCCCACTTGCTGCATAGATAAATAAATATAAATAAATTGCGGTCCACCACTCCGTTTTATTGAACGAGCCACAAAAGGACCAGGGGTGCGGCGGCAGATATTTGCCAGACTCTTAACTTTTGCATTAATTGTTGAACTTGATTTTGAAGTGCAAATATGGTATTGATCTGTAAGTATGGAATCCTGCAGCATTCTGTGATTGTCATTTTATTTCTGTAAGATACGAAATTGAACGTAAAGTTATGGTTAAATTTCGTAAACGTCATAAAAATGTCACTTTTAATAGACTTGCATATCAAGTGACGTTTACAATTAACCCGCGTATGCTCATGGTATGCTCTCTGTTTGCGTATGGTCTCCGGGCCATTAGAGTTTGTGCATCATGTGCGATAAAATATTATAAATTTCATCAAGTAGTCAGTAGTTTTTTAAATAATATAAGTTCGAATGGTCAATAACTAAATATATGGGGGCCAATAAATATCTACAGTTTCCCGTATAGAATAGAAATAAAAATATGGACTGGACAAGTTTATTAAAATCTGACTAGTTTTACAACTCGACCGGAACTGTCCGAGGTTGCGTCAACGCTTCTCGAGGAAGCTGTAAAAACCTTCATGTCTTCATGAATTATTCACAAGGTTTTTATCACAGTCTCAGTCACTCACAGATTTCTACGATAAACATTGCCAAGCATGGGTGTAGTGTACTTACATTGAAAAACCATTTCTATAAAATATCGTCCGGTAACTCCTTTCGTGGATATCTATACGTACAACAAAGGTTCAGCCAGAGCTAGAAATTCATTTATATGTACTTGAGAGCCCATAAATGGAACATAAAGTGCAAAAAATGTCATAGCTGGACATATTTATGTGCGCTTTTGAGAATACTTAAGGCAGCAGGCAGCATGATAAAGTAACAATCTTAACAATCGAAAGGTTTTATAATACGCAATACTTATGAAAGCGGTACATCTTTTGCGAGTAACTTACCACGGTAGTAAGTTATTGTCCGCTAACCGCACTTTCACTGAGAACAGTGTAAAGCAAATTGTTACTTTTATTTGTTCCATTGAGCTCCGGTCGCGGGCGAGACTAAGTGTTGCGTCAAGTTATGTCAGACTTGGACCGCGGGCAATCAGCTGTCAGGCGGGATAACAGGGTGCCATCTATTTGGCATAATTCTTTTTGTCCGAAACTGTTTACGCATAACAGGCTTCGCATAATTTATTTACGCCGAATCTTGACTTTGCCGAATTTTTATTAAGCATAATTCTTAATTGGCCGAATGGGTGTTTACCCGAATATCGTGTTGGCATAATGTTGACTTGGCAGAATTTTATTATGTATAATATTGTTTGACACACTAGTAATTTAGCAGAATTTTGATAGGCCGAAATGTTGTCCGAATTCATGTCCGAAACAACAATTAATGTAGGGAGCGCCAATGTTCATATAAAATTGCTAGTCCGAAAACTGGAATTCCGAAAATATATGTCATAAACGATTTTAGCTAAGTATAAAATTTTGTATGATATAATTTGTTCAACATACTTATCTTTATTATATATTCGGCAGTTCACGGTGTGCGGTAACACCAAAGTTTGGAACAAAGTCGACTCGCATAGGTTAGGTTAGGTTATTTTTTATATAAGTAAACGAGATTACCATTTAGTAAAAATCCCCCCTCTTCCTATTTAGATAATCATTGATGTTATACAGGATACTTATTTAATTAAATCAGCGAAAATAAAGGTATGCGAAAGTAGTTTTCGGCGTAACAAATTTCGGCGAAAGTAATTTTCTGCCTAAATAATATTCGGAATTCGAAAATTATGCGTGAATACTATTCGGCGTAAATAGATTATGCATAATAGAATTCGACGAAAAATCGTTATGCGAGATTAATTTCGGCGTAAACACTATTATGCCTATACTGATTATGCATAATCGAATTCTGCCAAAAAAAATTATGCGTAAACAAGGGGAACCTACTACTACAGCCTATTTGCGTCCCACTGCTGAGCACAGGCCTCCTCTCATCACGAGAGGGTTTGGGCTATAGTCCCCAGTTGGGCCCAGTGCAGATTGGGGACTTCATATACATCTTTGAATTAACTAGCAGATACGTGCTGGTTTCCTCACGATGTTTTAACTCACAGAAAAGCTCAGTGGTTAATACAAATTACTTAAAAAGACTAATTCGCTACATAAATATTTAAGTTCAGGTCCTAGACGCCGATGGTTTTAACCCAGTGCAGCATGGTGCAATATCAGTGACCGTTCAAAAAAAAACTGTGAAGACGGTAAACTTTTCACAACTTTGCATAGACGGACAATTATGTAAATGTTTCGCAAGGCTTATATATGTATAACAAGTCTTAATATATGTGTATAATTGGATACTTTGCATGTCTGTTTACCATTCTCACAGTATTATGGCTATGCTCGACAACTTTATACCGCATTAGGTACTACGCTACGTGGGCAGACTTATTGCATAGATGTTTTATTGAATAATAAAATTCAAGGCCCATAAGATTCAAAAATGTATGCAGAATTAACACTGGATTTATTTTGGATGCTGTATCTATACCTAGGTATTTTTTTTGGCTTATTTTTTCCTCATCTCATCGTTGCCAACAATTCACGACCTAACGCAAGCAAACACGGATCTATCATATTCATCTGAACGCGAAGTGGATCCCACATTCGATTCACATGCGTGTGCGATTAGAAATGGCGATCGGCATTCGCTTTCATTTTGGTACACCCTAGGCCAATGGAAATGTATGGAAACAAACTTATATGACAATACTAAAAAAACTGTAATTTTCACTTTCACTAATAATAAAATAAATAAAATACTACAGCCTATTTGTATCCCAATGTTGGGCACAGGCCTCCTATCATCACGAGAGGGTTCGGGCTATAGTCCCCACGCGGGCCCAGTGCGGATTGGGGACTTATATAAGTTTTTATCAAAATACACCTAAACTTTGTTTTCTTCAATGTATCCACCCTTTGACTTTTTCACTGCAGCACACAGTCTCGGCATTCTTTGAATTAATTTATCAATCGTATCTTGTCCAATATTACCCCAAGCTGTTAACAAATGCGTCCACAGTGCTGATCTTGAAGTTGGACAAGTCTTTCTTATCTGCCTGTCCAGCTCATCCCACAACAACTCAATAGAATTGAGGTCGGGAGATTGAGGCGGCCAATCCATTATTTCGAGGACGCGTGATTTTTCTTTTTTCTTTAAATAGTTTGTACATAACTTGGAAGTGTGCTTGGGGTCATTGTCCTGTTGGAACACGAACCTTTTTCCAATTAATCTGAGACCGGACGGTATGGCGTGCCGTTGCAATATTGAATGGTAACCTTCTTTTTTTAGAATTCCTTCTACCTGGAACAAATCTCCTACTCCTTGGCCTGAAAAACAGCCCCAGACCATTATAGAACCACCACCGTGCTTTACTGTAGGCACCACGCACGCAGGAATCATTTTTTCTGTTGGTAAACGACGAACAAAAACTTTCCGTTTTGAGCCAAATATTTCAAACTTCGATTCGTCCGTCCACAAAACCTTATTCCACTGTTCTAATGTCCAATCTTGGTGCTTCTTTGCCCATGCTAGACGTTTCTTCTTATTTTGAGGTCGAAGTAAAGGCTTTTTAGTGGCCACACACCCTTTCAAGCCGGCGGCACGAAGTCTTCTTTTAACTGTGGTTAATGAGACTGATTTTGCACGGGATTTATTCAACTCCGCACAAATTTCCGGGGCTGTCAGTCGTCTGTTATATTTTATTGCCATATATTAGGATGTTTTAATACTTTGGGTGCTGTTTTAATGTTAAAAAATTGCCTAAAGTAGTTTTTGCGTTACCAATACACTATAATAACTGTTCAAGGTCGCACTTGGTTTCGGTAAGAAAGTCAAATCAAGACTCAGGATCCAATTAAACCGCTTTATTCTCCATACAAATTCTCAAAGTAACAAATTCGCCGCTTGATCTTATAGAATCTAAGTAAACACAACGATAGCGCGATGTAGAAAATCGACGTGCCCGTAACAGCGACATCTATCGGGGACATAAACCAATTAAGCCGATTCTCAGCTTAAACAATAACAATGGAAATAACAAAAATGAAGAAAAATATCTTTGTTTCCATACTATTGGCCTAGGGTGTATGTTTAATGCTATATTTACGCGTAGCTTAACGTATAATGAGACGACTTGTGTGCGCTCTTCCACTTCATAATTTAATACTACTTATAAGCTTGATGCATTTTCTGGCATCATGCAGACAGGGATCAAAGTAATTCGTCGCGGCGCATTACGCGGAAACACGTCACGGCAATCATGCGCATGTCGCGGCTTATAGAGCGTACGATCTAGGATAAACAACAACTGTGCCGCGCGAACGCTTCGCAGAACATGCACCACAATGGAGTTTAGTGGCTCTACTACATGGAAGCCTAGCGGAGATGGGAGCTAAATCTCGGCACGACAATTTGAGGTGAATGGTTCACAGTGTCTAACCAGCAAGCATGCTATCGTTATTGTCTGTTTACAACGTCCGCACGGCGTTCGTGTCGACGCGTCATTAAGTTCGCGATGATAGCAGTTAGGGATATGTCCCACAAAGACCTCACGTGTGACTCTTAAGGCCCTTCCCTGACCCAGCATCGTCAAATTGCTCATTTAAGATCATACTTTTCTAAGAAATGTTAAAAGTTAAAAATATGAAAAAAACATATGTTATATTTGATTATATCATCCTTCCATTGACAGCTTTCGATACACGTTTCGCGAAACTTTGCTCGATACAATTTAATTCCAAAGTAACCTCTAACTCGGACTGCTAATCCAACTTTACTCCAGTTTATTATATCAAACAGTGTAAAACTAATTATAACACAAAAAATATCCATATTATATGCATACATCGACAGCTTTATAAATGCCATTTTTTTAGACGGTATTTTTATAGAAATTAAAACGTGTTAAAAAGTAACTAAATCGGGCGTTCTGTGCGTAGCGCTTTCTCTTTCACTCGTCCCGCGAGTGACAGTGACGGCTGAGCTGGGTCTATGAACCGCCTTAACATTGTGTGAACACAAATTACTCCTAAACTGAGGCACGATGTTATGCTGGGGCTCTATTTGAAACGTTACATAGGGAAAGGGAATGTCTCTAACTCTCCGTCAAAGCGTCAAGGCGTTGAAACTAAAAATTAAGTAACTGATTTAAAGTTCAATTTGAGCGCCGTGACGCTTTGAAGAAGGGATAGAGACATTCCCTTTCCCTATGTAACGTTTTGAATAGAGCCCCTGAGTACTATCTCACTCAATATTGCTCGAAGTCTATAAATAAAGTTAAGAATCTTAAAGCGATAAAAAAAACCGCCTTCAAACTCCGACAGACTGCGATGTCAATGTTGACATTGATTTCACTATATGATTATCATTTCTTTGGCTCGGTTCACTTGACACCGACTTCGCAGTCTGTCGGAGTTTGAAGGCGGTTTTTATGTTTTTATTTTTCCAAACATTACTATAGAAGTACATAAGTCATGTACGTGCTAGTAAATTTCGAGGAGTCCCTCATTTTCTCATGGATCCCATCATCAGAACTGAACCAAATTAATATAGGACCAACTTACATGGGACAAAGTACCACATTTCGAACAAAAAAAGAATCACCGAAATCGGTTCACGTTTACTATTTAATTGAGAACCTCCTCGTTTTTTTTGAAGTCGGTTAAAAAACTAGTGACTATATATTTTTTAGCTTAGTAGAAGACGGCGGAATAAGTAACTAGTTTTGAAATAGGTATCGCTTTAAGACCTGCGTACTTAGCTTTACTTATTTATGTATGGACTTCGGCTTAGCAATATTTAGCTCTCAGCGTCATAGGTATCCGATCGCGCGAGCCGCAGAGCGCAGCCGCGTATACTGTGAGAAACCAATTCCTACCGGTGATAAATCGATAAATCAATTATCATACGATAGGTAATAGAGCAATCCCGTAATTGCTCGCCACCGGTCGTGCGTGTATTCGTGCCGATTTACATTTTACATGCCTTACTTGGCAACTTGGCCGATTACCTATGCAAACTATACCGTGCCATTACTTGTACGTTGTTTGTATAAGTGCATCACATTTTTTTTCATAAACAGCGTACCTAAAGGGGCTATATTTGAAGTCTAAAATAGGGATCTCCCTGTTCCCTAGAGGCTCGCTCACGCGTCGCGTGAACTTT
This sequence comes from Aethes cnicana, assembly GCA_963971205.1. Lineage (NCBI taxonomy): Eukaryota > Metazoa > Arthropoda > Insecta > Lepidoptera > Tortricidae > Aethes > Aethes cnicana. The sequence continues at coordinate 93,396 of OZ020278.1, read as the reverse complement.
AAGCAGCTAGATTTAAAGTTCAATTTGACGCATGAGCGATCCTATAGGGAACAGGGAGATCCCTATTTAAGACTTCGAATATAGCCCCAGTTTGTTTAATATAAAAGGGAATATATTAATTGTAAGCCAGCTGCGGCGTTGCGTTTGGCTCTGTTTGCGATGCGGACTAAAAGAGCAGCAGTAGTTTTTCAATACGAGTGGCGCGCATAAGGTTCAATTCTGTATAGAAAAACTAAACCACGCACCTCGCCCTTTGACATCAGTAATTCACATCGCAAACGAATGGCCAAACGAAAGCAATGCTGCTGCTGACATGCAGAGGGAGTTCTAATCACGATCTTTAAGGCCTACTTGCTATCGAAATTAACAAACCTCTCACGACAACAGGAGAATCTTTTCCAGTAGCGGGATGTCATCAATATTGGGAGTTAGTTAGAGGATGGATGTGCATGTTCCTATTTCCTTTAAACCGAGTTTAACTGTGTCCTACCCAGCAATGTTCTAACCATTGACCTATAATAACATATGGACGAACAGTGCCTAATAGAATATGTCAAAATATATGGAGCAAACTGACATTAGAAAATACGTTCCAATATGCTAAATAAAGCCTCTTTATAATATGTGTCAAGATAAATATTTTATAAAAAAGTAAACCTAACACTATAAGACTAAAGTGTCAAACTTACTGAGCGCCAAACGGGTGCCCGAGTTGTTCCCCACCGGTTTCGATAGGCCATTTTTCTCCGGCTGATAGTGAATCCTTACTTATAATAGATTAATGGTTCTAACCATCTTTGGGCAGCTAAATTAGTAGTTTTAGGATTTGCTGCTTTCTCCCTGCGAGTTCCCGTGGCCGGTGGAAAGTGTGCCGGCCGGCCCGCCCGCACAATGGCGTGGAATAATAGTTACGATTACACGCACCAGCTATCGCATCTTCACAGATTTTAGCTCGGATTCATGCAACCGCCCGGTTTACATGACCCTGATTGTGCTCACATTACAGCACTCGTAAAACAAAGCGCCAATGTAACTAACAATATATTTAATTTGTTCTGTTCTCTTCTCAGCGGAACAAGGAAACGGTACAATAGTTAATTCGCGTTAAAAGACGACAAGTGTTAACGTGGGTCGATCGATGATATCAGTGTAATGAGCTGAGAACAAGAATAACTGTTTAAATATGTTTTTTTTAATAGTTGCATGTTATAGTGCTATAACAATTATAGTTAACAATGGTAATATTTCCCGCTTATTAAATAAAATAAACCAGTTTCATTATATAACTTCTTCACTTTAAATGTAGAATATTGTGTATGAGTAGGCAGGTATGTTATTGTAGTTGCAGGGGCTCTATTCGAAGCCTTAAATAGGGACAGGGAGATTCCCTATCGCTGCGCTAGTGCGCTCGTCACGGCGCTCAAGTTGAACTTTAAATCTAGCTGCTTAAAATTGTGCAACACGCTTGTAGGTATTAATTTTGACCGAAAGTAGATATTATATTAAAGTGTGGAGTTAAGGAAAGCCTTCAGAAAGATGGAGTAACGCGGCGATCTATTAAAGATCGCGGGAAAGCGCTGGATCTCGCATCCGCACCGTAATCATCATTCGCTGGCACAAAGATTGGTCAGAGTGACCAAATCTTCATGCATCTACGAAATAAGTCATTCAAGGATGTGTATGAAGTCCCCAATCCGCACTGAGCCTGCGTGGGGACTGGAGACTGACTATAGCCTAAACTCTCTCCTGATGAGAGAAGGCCTGTGCCCAGCTGTGGGTCATAAATTATCTGTTGTGGTGTGATGGTGGTGGACGATGATGATGACATACCTGTAGTAGGTGAGGTCGGCGCGGCGCGCGGCGGCGTCGGCGTGCTCGATGAGCTGCGCCAGCGCGCGCGCCTGCTCGCCCAGCGTCAGCAGCTCCAGCTCCTCGCGGCCCAGCTTGTACTGCAGCTCCGCCTGCTGGATGCGCGTGTCGATGTTGCTGCACCAGACGATGTCAAGGTTACACTAACAATGATAAAAGGCATCAAAAAATTGCGACTATAAATACAATATACCCTCTGGACTTTCGTCTTGATGAGAGGTGGACTGGCCGTGAACAGGCTGTGTATAGTCTCAGCGCGCCAGTAGTAAAGCACGAGTAGGGTGGGACTCACTCAGTGACGTGCGTCTTCTCTATCCGGCGCCGCAGCTCCTGTATGTTGGCGCGGCGCGCGTCGAGGTCGGCGCGCACGGCGGCGGCGCGCTCGTCCAGCGAGCCAGCAGTAACGCACGAGTAGGGTGGGACTCACTCAGTGACGTGCGTCTTCTCTATCCGGCGCCGCAGCTCCTGTATGTTGGCGCGGCGCGCGTCGAGGTCGGCGCGCACGGCGGCGGCGCGCCCGTCCAGCGAGCCAGCAGTAACGCACGAGTAGGGTGGGACTCACTCAGTGACGTGCGTCTTCTCTATCCGGCGCCGCAGCTCCTGTATGTTGGCGCGGCGAGCGTCGAGGTCGGCGCGCACGGCGGCGGCGCGCCCGTCCAGCGAGCCAGCAGTAACGCACGAGTAGGGTGGGACTCACTCAGTGACGTGCGTCTTCTCTATCCGGCGCCGCAGCTCCTGTATGTTGGCGCGGCG
>OZ020278.1:26786-90574 GCA_963971205.1 Aethes cnicana | reverse complement strand
AATTAAACCCAGAGTTTACTTTTAAAGGTTGTGACTATTACGTAAAGTACGAGTACTTAATACTCGGTCAACTAATAAATATGTGACACTCATGCGTTGGCAAATTAATTCGATAACCATAAAATAGTGGACGATTAAGTTGTAGAAAAAGTTACCCTACGACTGCGACCACGAGTCTCTTCACGTTCTCAGTTCTGGATCAACTTATCAACTTATATTACTTTTATACCGCAATAACTCATCACTACATAGTATAAAACAAAGTCGCTTTCTCTGTCCCTATATCCCTATCTATGCTTAAATGTTTAAAACTACGCAACGGATTTTGATGCAGTTTTTTTTAATAGATAGAGTGTTTCAAGAGGAAGGTTTCGTATATAATTTGTTATAGTTTAACGCTCAATTCCCGCGGGAACGCTATATAACGGAATTCCACGCGGACGAAGTCGCGGGCAGAAGCTAGTGTATTATACAATCTTTATTAATAGGTGGTTGAGTATAACATGTCAGCACTCACCTCGTCTAGTGTAAATATCAATTATCTAGACATAAAAATAAAAGTCTATGAATTGTTGTTCTACTGAGTTTCTAGGACTTTTTTGTATCATCTATGTATGTCTAGTTTCTTAGCTAAGAAGTAGAAATGTGGTGCGGTTTTATTTTTGAAAAACTAAATCCCACGGGACTCGGGATTATATTACTAAGAAATAGGTAAGTACATTATTTCTGCAGTTATTTTTAAGTGCAACCGTGCCAGCCTGTGGTTTGACCAATCGTTTATTATTAGGCCAGATTCTACTTGGGGATATATATTTAGAATCTGTCCCGTGGGATTAAATTTCTGAAAATATTGCTTTTTGCCTGCCGCTTATTTTGAATAAGTACCTATAGTAAAACTTGCTAAGTAACTATCGGCAAATATGTCTGCTATTAGTTTCTGCGCAAGCTCATTATGCAGTGCGTGGACATGCGAGGTACCACAAATCAACTAGAGTCCCCCATTTTGACGCAAGAACCTACTTGTGTATGAGCGCGTCCTTATCGGCCAGCGCGGCGCGGAGTGTGTCCAACTCGCGTGCGCACGCGCCGCCGCTGCGCCGCCGGCCCAGTGACACCTCGATGCTGGCCATCTGCGGAACATCATCACGTTAGTGTGTGTCAGTAAGCAACACTTAACGCTCTTAAAACAATCACAGGCATAAAATTCATACATAATTACAGAGCAGGGACGGAACCATGCGCAAAATAAAGATGAAAAGCGAAAATCATCCCATTTCCATGACATGACAATGACATTTGACGGCTATTCATGGAGTTCATTCATACTTGAATCATAAGTTAGTGTTAGATTAGCTATTGTAGATATCAACTGACGGCATAGTCGAGTACTATTAAGAGTATTAAGTAGGTTTAAGTGCGTACTTATGACAGGCAAAGTAACGCCTGCGCATGACAAATGGCGGCGCTTGATCGCGAACGGAAAGACCTACGCGCAACGATGCCACATAACATTTCGTATTTGATACGCGAACATTATATGAACCTACCATACATGTGTATTTACTAATAAAGAGGTCCTTATCAATGACAGACACGGCGTGTCTATTAAACGGCATGCTGATCGCAGTCTGTGATTTAGTCCGCTATATCGTACTTTATTTAATTTCCCGGAATATGACTACTACCATACCATATTTTACTGCTAGTGACGGCCGTCGTATACACCATATTATAGTCTTTGGTATACAGGTTCGTTTTGTTTAGCCATTCTTCGAGTCCAGGTAAGTACCTACCCCTTTAGTGAAGTTTCTTGTGAGTTGCGCAATCGTCAATTCCAAAACTTAATAAAGTGCTAGTACCTTTCGGTATAATGGACAACCCGTTACGACCGTAAATCTCGTAAATCATACAAGAGCCTATAAAGCTTCTCGGGTAGACTTAAGTAGTGTAGCAATTATGTAAGAGTTAAGTACGCTTATTAAATAAATTGGTTACTATAAGTTATAAATTAGTTACTGTAAGTTACTTTGTAATTTTGTTACCTGGTTAGGTTAACTCTAGCATGTTAATAATAATAAAAAGTTTTTAAATTTATAATTGCCTTGCAGCACTTTAAGCACTTGGCTTAGGCCCGTGCGCAAATAACCTCCTCGGAGAGAAAAAAATATATCTATAAATAAATAATAATAATAATAAATTTTATTTCAGGCATCTAGGCCCATATTACATATACCTTAAAGACTAACATACATATTAAAATGAGTCTTAAAAACTAACACGATTGCTTCTTCGTCGTGAGGCGCACTCTGGAATCGCTGTCCAGTCTACGCCTAGTCTTGTCTTAATGTACGCGCATATAAGTACTAACTGGGTGCCTATAAATCGAATGAAAATGTTAAAATAACTTTCTACGAAAATCATAACACAGCATAATAAAGAACCTTACTATAAAACCGTTACATTATCTACGTTAACACTGCACATTATGATATTATGATGATTAAAAAGTGTATTACATTGCAGTTATGATTTTTTAAAGCACTTCAAGTTTATTTTCTTTCAACATTAACACTCCTTATCGGCGCAGAGCTTTCGATGTCAAACGGCTCAGTATCTTCGAGAGGATTAATAAATATCGTATTATCTGAGAGCGTATTTCAATTCTGTCAATTAGCGGAATTTTCCGCCTCAGACGGCGCGGGCGCAGCTACGGAGCCACTCAGCCTTTCCCTGTCAAGAATCACCTTGCTGGTCCAAAGGCTCGATATGAAGTTTTAGTTAAATGTTCCTGCCATAAAACGTGTATTTAAATAAAATATACAAAACTACTCGTAACTATATTACAGCGGGTTGAAATTTCAGCTACGATCATGATGATGACTGAAAATCTAGTAGTTATGTACTGACGACCTACTTCAGAATGCTCTGAATTCTAACCTTTAATATTATTAACCTCATGCAGAGGGTCGGGGTTCGATTCCGGCTCGCACCTCTAAGTTTACTTATGTGCGAAGTTCAATTTGAATTTACCACTAGCTTTTCAGTGAATGAAAACATCGTGAGGAAACCTGCACGCATCTGCGAAGTAATTCAAAGATGTGTGTGAAGTCCCCAATCCTCACTGGGCCCGCGTGGGGACTATAGAGGAGGCCTGTGCCCAGCAGTGGGACGCAAATAAGCTGTAGTACTAGTAGTACTCATAGTAGGTATATACGGATCCATATTATGTTATAACTTATAAGTAATTATGATTTCCTGCTTCACCCGGTCACGGCCATAGCTTTTATTTAGTGGTCTAAACAATAGCTGGTGCCAGCCGTTTACATTCACGATCAGTGCGTTAATCAACCTTCGACGCCCACTGCTTCTGTACCTTTGCACAAGGTAGGTATCCTATAGATAAATCTCTAACTACGGAACATAGTCTAAATAGAATCACAATATTCGCATGACACCCGCCGTGGAGCTACGGTACGCGTCGCTAAAGTTAGAATATTTAATAACTAAGAATACGAGTATTGTTCTGGGGCTCTATGCGAAGTCCTAAATAGGGTTCTCACTTCTCCCTATAGGATCGCTCACGCGTCAAGTTGAACTTTAAACCTAGCTGCTTTAAGTTCACACGACGCGTGAGCGATCCTATAGGGAAGAGCGAGATCCCTATTTAAAGACTTCGAATATAGGCCATGTACAGTTTCTTAATACAATACCTAAAGTCTTGTGTAGGTTTCTAGTAGTTACTATAAGTACGTTACATTTAGTTTTTTTGTATGATTTATGTTTCGAATTCATCGAGGGTAACTATTCGCGCTCCTAGACGGGGCCCGGACACCGCTAACGGTAGGAATTAACATTCATAAACCTTCAAGTATTATTTTGGATGCCTCTCAATTATTATAACAGTTTATCATATTTCCTCATAAGTCTTTGAGGAGCGCGCAATTTAATCAAATGGCCGGGGTTCCTGATACCCACCGTATTAAACTTAACCGTTAATTATGTTTATAATGTTAATTTCCACTAGGTCTTGTGGGGAGGAGATAAGGTTCGAGGTCGGAGCTGCGACGTCAGCGGCGCGCGCGTCGGTCGGTGACGGCGACGGTCCGCGCGCGCCGTTCCACGCTGCCGGCTGTCAGCTACTTAATTTTCAATTTTATAGCAAGCATTAAAATATAATTAGCTTTATGCAATAAAAGATTTTTGAAGCACGCATCTGCGAAGTAATTCAAAGATGTGTGTGAAGTTGGGGACTCCGCACTGGGCCGGCGTGGTGTACAGCCGAAACCCTCTCGTGATGTCGGGGAGATATTTGCGCAGCAGTGGAACATGGACGTAAATATTTTTTTAAGTAAGTAGGATGTCTATATATATATATATATACCACCGCAGATAATCATCGAATAATCATTGGACAATAAAATGGTGAATGAATGAACGTTAGTGAGTTTCATTGTAAATACATAGGTAATTGAATGAGATATAGGTAGGTAATCAATGTAAACTGACAAAATATTGGTCATTAAGATAATAAGTTCACGGGGTTACATGATAAAAAGAGTTTATCATAAATTCAATTAAGATTTCTAATAACAGGGTGTGTATTCTAAATTGAAATTTTAAAAATATTCTGAATTTACTGACTGTACTAAAATGCAATAAACTTTAAACCGAAGCAGGGACACAAAGCTGGCAGACTGATTTGATATAACGAATCAAATCAAAATCAAAATAGGTATTTATTCAGCGAATAGGCCACATCCAGGCACTTTTACACGTCATTTTTAAATGAATTTACCGAGAAAGACAGTAGAGTAGGATACAACAAGACACTAAGCTGAGCTGTGAATATCCCTCACAGTTTTCCGCACCCCATTGTTCTCACTGCGAACAAAATAGGTAAAATATTCCCAGTACCATGAGTACCGTGGCCGCTCAGGTATCATCGGGTGGCCTGTGTGCTCATTTGCCTAAGTACCAATCACATAGAAAAAAGTAGTCAAAGAGGTGCGAACTAGTGATATTTTGCATTCGCACTGTGGACAACTGGGAAAAACAACCCAGTAGTCCGCAATGCGGACGACGGTTAGCGAACAGCTGGGAATGGGCCAGGCTGAGCTCAGAGTGCAATTAGCTAAGTAAGTAACATTTATCAGTTCTCACCGATATTTAAGTAACTGTTACTCAACCGCTATCCATCTATTTACAAAATATGTACATAGCCGTGTAAAAAAATCAACCTTTATATTGTCTCATGAAGTTTTTATACAACACATTTCGATGTTTCGTCTCGGGTGTGCATGTATAGTTTTACTTAAGTTAGCAAAAATGCTGTACTCTAGTTTAATAGTGGTTTTGTATTATTTCTCCTACGTAGGTGAGTAATTAGCGATATTAGTTGCCACCTATTTAATATGAAAATATAAATCACTAGCTTCTGCCCGCGACTTCGCCCGCGTGGAATTCGGTTATCGCGTTCCCGCGGGAACTATACGTTTTTCCAGGATAAAAAGTAGCCTATGTGTTATTCTGATCTATAAGCTACATTACTGTAAAGTTTCATTAAAATCCGTTTAGTAGTTTTTGCGTGAAAGAGGAACAAACATCCATCCATACATCCATCCAAACAAACTTTCGCCTTTATAATATTAAGTAAGGATAATCAATAAAATAAATACATCACAAACCTAAAAACAAAGGATAAGTACTACTCGTACGCAACGGCTACCATTGCTACCATAGTCATGAAATAATCAGACGCTACTTCATAATCCTCATGTTAATATACACATAGGTATATAAGTCTGAGTACGTCAAATGTATTACTAAAATAGGTTTTGTTTTTACGATAGATGGATTTTCGTACGAGTACTACGAACAAGTGTCGGGGTGGCTGAAGCTGCACTACCTGCCTGCGACCTGGCACGCCGCCCGCCTGCGGTGTAGGCTTGAAGGTGTGCGTCAAATCAAATCAAATATAACAATTTTTTATACCATTCATAACTAGCTTCTGCCCGCGGCTTCGCCAGCGTAGAATTTGGTTATTTTCGCATTTTAATGTTAGCATGGACCCTAAAGCCGCCCTTATTAGACAATAGCAAGCAACACCGCTTTTTATTATTTAGGCGGCAGACTGGCGTCTCCGACGACTGCCGAGTGGAGGGCGGCGATGTTGGCGGAGATGGAGCTCCGCAAGCGGACGCCCCGTGGCGTGTTCACCGGCATCCATGCCACCTTCTCCAAGGGAGACTTCTTCTCTATTGAAGGTGATAATAATTAATATTCCGTATTTTAAGTCGAGAACTGCTGGACCGATTTGGCTGATCCTTTTTTAGGGTTCCGTACCCTAAGAGTAAAACGGGACCCTATTAATTTGTATGGGAATCCGGTAGGTACTTATCCGAAGGTCACCGATCCAGTACAAAATACAAAATTGTCAGTTAGAAAACGCCGCTTTGATGGGGGATGTTCTTAGTTCTAAATCCAGTTACAGTATGACACGCGTTTGTACATTTTGGACCAACATTTGAAAGATCTTTCTTTACGAAGAAGTTGTTCATTTACAGGAGTCCCCCTGGACGACATGCCGTTGCAATGGGCCCCGGGGGAGCCAAACAATGAAGCCAACAAGGAGGCCTGCCTGGAAATGTCGGCAGGCGGCGAGGTGGCAGATGTCAGCTGCGAGTCACTGCGGCCCTATCTCTGCTACGTCGAGAGTCCTGCGCGCGAGTCCGGGTGGGACGGCTGTGGGCGGTTCAACCAAGGCATGTTCATCTTGGGAATTCCAAAAAAATGTAGATTAACTACTATTCCAAGTGTATATTATTACTAGCTTCTGTCCGCGACTTCGCCCGCGTGGAATTTGGTGACCACGTTCCCGCGAGAACTGCGTTTATACGGGATAAAAAATAGCCTATGTCCTTTCCCGGGACTCAAACTTACGCGTAAAGCGGCCGTAACAGACAGACAGAGTTACTTTCGCATTATCAAATTAGTAATATGGAGTGATATATAGACAACGATACATTCAAATCTATAGATAAAATCAAGCGCGGATCCAGGGGAGCTGCCCCCCCTTGGCAGGACTTAGTCTACTGCTATCATTTATTTTTAACCCCTGACGCAAAAAGGGGGGGGGGGAGTTGTATGACGTGACCCCCCCTTGAGTCAAAAGCTGGATCCGCCCTTGGACAAAATATATCTCTCATTCGATTATAAACAAACACTCGGGCTCATACATTTGCCGCCGGCGATATTCGGACTCGCCATTATCTGCGCGTCGGCAATATTAAAACAGTTGCGCAAGATTCCTTCAGCTGTCTGGGAACACAATGAAGAAGTGGGTGGTAATTAATTGCGATGAAACTCTGTAAATATATCTAACATTTAATTAACAGCCAACCTTTTACCTTAACACATAAAGTTGACCGTGAATTTCGATGACAAACCTATATTTATTTAATCGTAAAGCGGATAATACGGTGACGAAACTAATCGGGGGCTTTATTCGAGTACATACATATGGATATAGGATTTCTCATATCCCAAACAAGGATAGGCAGGTCTACCAATTTTTACGAGAGAGCAAATTATTCGTACAAATTCCAAGAAGCGTAATTTACCCATCCATGTGTCTCGCTCATGTTCACGATTGGACTGCGCGGGGTCACCTAACATTTTACGCGCCGAACAACGTTGGGACTTTGGGATGTGATTATCTGACTCGTTTAGCAGTCACTTTTGCCGTCTCGAATAACAGGTTTGTCCGAGAAGCGAATGAGAGATTCCTGTTCCCTTCTCTATAGTATCACTTTGTGACCTCAAATAGACATGATAAGTAGTCATATATGAGACTTTGCTTCTTGCAGGGTATCACTTCGACAACAGGACTGGCAGCTGCTACAAGCTGCACACGCTCCGCCGGCCATGGGCGCTGGCGTACCAGGCCTGTGCCGCCGAGGGCGCGCACCTCATCATCATCAACTCCTTCGCGGAGTCCCAGGTCTTCAGCCGGCTGCTGGGGGACCGCGGCGCGCCCGCGGGAGTGGAGCACGCGCTCGTCGGCGTCCACGACTGGTCGGTGCCTGGAGACTGGCAGACTATACACGGTATACCGATTTGTCTATTTCTGTTTAAGACACCTACGTATTAATTAGCTCAGTTCTGTATTCAATAACACTTTATGGAACACGAGCCTCTTGTAGCGATGTTTTCGCGCAGCGGCTTTATGGTTCTTACACAAAAAGGTCACTCACAATTAACAATTAGGTAGCTATCAAGTAATGTAGTTAGTAATTTAAGAGAATTCAAGTCAAAATTTCTAGACAATTTAAAGAAATTAAGGTAAAGTTATTAAGTGACAAGATTATAACAATATTTTAAACGATGACGCGAGCGATAACTTTTCGGTTGATTGCAGATTTGCTAGTTATTAGTATCATCACTGGAATGAGGAGTCATTCATGGAGAGCACGGCACAATAAAAATTCTAAAAACATAAACCTAACGTTACCCAAAGATTATTTATGACTCGTTCATTTGGCAGCGTGACGATAGACTGTGTTTTAACTCTCTCGTATTGGTCAAATGACTCTTTTTTAACGACGGATTTCAAAGAAAGACTACATATTGTATAGTTTTAATATTTTTTTTATATGCATATTTACATCATAGACATCCTCGGTTAGTTTATATCTATCTTATGGGGTGTTTTTGGCAGGAGAGTCGCTGGCCAAAGCCGGCTACTCGTTGTTCCGCGGCGGCGGCGGCGGCGGCGGCGGCTGCGGCGCCGTGCTGCGTTCGGGCGAGCTGGCTGCCGTGGCCTGCGACACCGCCAGCGCTTTTCTGTGTGAGAAGAGGCCTACATAGTCCCTGTACCTGTGCGCAGCTAGTCTAGTTCGATAGTCTGAGGACCAAGTTATGAGATTGTTCGTGAACGACTGTAATAATTAGAAATACAATTTGTTGCATTGTATTGAATTTTATGAAGTTGTACAGTCTTTTATTGTACAGTTTCATTGGCCTTTGACAGTAACTTACATATTGTAATACCTACAGGGTTTATAATAAATATAAAAAAAAACATTAATATTTAAGTATAAATAAAATAAACTACTATTAAAACTTTTCAGTTGGCTTGTTGATACGGACGGCGCCAAAATATGACTGTACTTTTCAAACACATTATCAAGTATAAATTACTACATACATAATATCACGCCTTTTTCCCATAGGGGTAGGCAGAGATCACTTCTTTCCATTTGCTACGACTCTTGCATACTTCTCTCGCTTCTTCAACTTTCATCCCGTTCCGCATACATGCTCGTCGGCTTAGAGTTCTTTTGACCTGGCCTTTAATCAGATTGTCCTGAATTTGATCCAAGAACATTCGCCTCGGTCTTCCTCTTCCAGCACCTCCATTCACACTAGCCATATAAATACTTTTTGTTAGTCTTCTCTCATTCATCCTTTCCATATGACCAAACCAATATAGCAATATAAATTACTATCTTGGTAGAAAATAGCTCTAGCCAGTTATTGCGTGTCTAATATAATATAATTATAATACGGGAAAATTGCTGACAAATAGTAGCTGGTAGCTGCTTATAGGCTCTTATAGCGATGATCTAGTAGAGTTAGGTAGTTATTTGATCGGAAGCCATCGTGGCAATGTAATCAATAACCGGATATTACGAGATCGAACATAATGTGGCCAATTTAACCGGCTGCAGTTTTACGAGCCGCGACGTGGCTATGCGCGTGCGCCTGCCGGGAGTTCTGTCGGAGTTCATGTACTAAGAACCAAGACTTGGTATAGCACGACACAACTTAGAAGGCGCGCGGCGAAGCACTTAAGCCGTTGACGCAGAGTCTATTATTGCTAAATCCACGCGACTTCTGAGTTGTGTATACCTGCAACTTTGGTTGTCCTAGTGGTTGTGATACTTACTGACTCTCATGAATAGAGTCGAGGGCTCAAATTTTAAACTCACACATAAAAGTATACTTTATGTGAAAAATTAAATTTCATATAAATTTAACACTTGGTTTTTCGATGAGGAATGGAAAATGTAGCGAGGAACGCTGCACGCCTCTGCCAAGTAATCCAAATTCACGATAGACATAGACATAGGCATTTATTTCTCAATATCAAATTACAGCATATTTTACATGTCAAAATAAGAGAATTTCACATTGAGATCGAGAATACAAAATAAAAATAAAATGAAAATCAGGAATAAAATGTTCAGGATAAAAATAATCTCTTACCTAGCAATGGGACGCCGGACATATACCTATTAAGAAGCTATTGTGGTGGCGGAGAAGACTTGAGCAGTATCAGGGACATTTTTTTAAACCTCTATTCTACTTAAATTCTACGTATATTTCTACCAGCTTCGTCAGAACGTCACTCTACTTTGTCATTTATGTTTTCAGTAGGTATGTGTCAATACGGTTCCCCTTGTTTACGCATATTTTTTTTTGGCAGAATTCGATTTTGCATAATCAGTATAGGCATAATAGTGTTTACGCCGAAACTAATCTCGCATAACGATTTTTCGTCAAATTCTATTATGCATAATCTATTTACGCCGAATAGTATTCACGCATAATTTTCGAATTCCGAATATTATTTAGGCAGAAAATTACTTTCGCCGAAATTTGTTACGCCGAAAACTACTTTCGCATACCTTTATTTTCGCCGATTTAATTAAATGAGTATCCTGTATAACATCGATGATTATCTAAATAGGGAGAGGGGGATTTTTACTAAATGATAATTTCGTTTTCTTATATAAAAAATAACCTACAGCCTAACCTATGCGAGTCGACTTTGCTCAAAACTTTGGTGTTACCGCACACCGTGAACTGTCGAACTCTATTAACTGCCGAAATTATATTATACAAAATTTTATACTTAGCTAAAATCGTTTATGACATACATTTTCGGAATTCCAGTTTTCAATTCCGAAAATGTATGTCATAAACGATTTTAGCTAAGCAATTTTATATGAACTTTGGGGCTCCCTACATTAATTGTTGTTTCGGACAATATTTCGGCCTATCAAAATTCTGCTAAATGACTAGTATGCTAAACAATATTATGCATAATAAAATTCGGCCAAGTCAACATTATGCCAACACTATATTCGGGGAAACACCCATTCGGCCAATTAAGAATTATGCTTAATCAAAATTCGGCAAGTCAAGATTCGGCGTTAATAAATTATGCGAAGCCTGTTATGCGTAAACAGTTTCGGACAAAAATAATTATGCATATATTTTTATTTTAAAAATGTTTTTTATCTTCGAAAGTTGTTCAAGCTTTGCCGCGGACTGTACGGTTGTTAATTGCTGTGGTGAACGGCACATTTGTTTTAAGTGTATGTATATTAATATCTGCGTGGACGCCTAAATTACAGCCGCCATTGTATCGAGATCGGCAAATTGTACACCACGGGCAGCAATTACACAGCTATGTGTACGGGTATTTATAAATAAATATATGCAATGGGAAAAGTAACGTCTTCTGATGAATGAAATATAGGTTATGTATCTTATGATTGGTGTTATAGCATAATATTACAACGTCTATCATTAGTTTGTTTCTTTTAAGAGGAAAGTTGGTAATTTTTTTTTCTCCATTTGATTGTTCTGTACAGCCACATGGTTTTGTATACCAATTGTATAGGCAAACGAGCGCACAGCCCGCCTGATGGTAAGTTGGTCACTGCGGCCCATAGACACCGAAGTCCTATGAACCCCTATTAAGAAACCATAAGATCTCGAATGCTTTGCCTACCCTGAGGCCTAAGATGGAATGCCTCTGTGCCAGAAATTTCACCGGCTGTTTAACCCCCTACCGGAACACAACAGACAACAGTGCGAGCACTGCTATTTGAGGGCAGGATAACGGGGAATGACGGTGATACCACCTCGGACGGACTTAGCACCAGGTCCTACCACTAACAAAATATTGGTGGGGGATTATTAACAAGTATTGGCGGTCTACATACCACGTGGGAAAAAATTCGCTCGTTCCGTGCTCGAGTACATTATTAAGTTTAGTACGATGAACCTTGGAAAATATCCTTTATTTTTTCATTAAAATGGGCACTTGTTTTGTGAAAACTTGTTAATTGAGAATAGCTGATTTAGTTCAGTTGTAGGTACTTATTCAAATCCAAAAGAAAGAAGTCACATACGATATTATTATATTTGACCAGTGATTCAAGCTCTAACTTCTCTTGACAGCGCGTTGATGTCTTCTTACCTTAGCAAACAAATGTACATCGCAAGAGGCGATATTTTACGCCAAAAAAGAAACAACAGCAAAGCGTTTTTGCGTTTAAATGTCGTTAAACATAACCCCAAATTACCTTGAAGAAGAGATTAGAGTTGCAATGTTTATACCGAGAAACGTAACACGGCACAATTTAACTATGGCTCGCGTTGTACCTATGTTGTAGCGCTTACGCCGTTGACATGGAGCCTAGTATTGCGTAGTCGTGTCGGGCTGTAAATGTCGTGGAGATGAAGGTGATATGCGCATGCGCCGAATGTGGGGCACTGACCTTGGCCTCCAGGCTCTCGAGGTTGACGACCCCGCCCGCCTCCAGGGTTTGCTGAAACAAACAAATATTTCCATACTTGAACTTTTTGTAATCTGCAATTCGGTAAGATTGGACAAATTGGATGCATGTTTGTGCGTAATACTTCAATCACGCCTAAATAACGACTTAACGGATCTAGTTGAAATTTGGTACAGAATTAGATTATCTGCCTGAAGAGGAATTGCAGGAATGCTAGGATATGCTCGTATGAAATGTACCTATGGAGCTTTATGATAATATTTTTATTCTTGAACCTGCAATGATGATCTGTTCAGTAGTGAAGTAGTAAAAATAGCAGGCAAACTGAATTTCTAACTAGGATTTGGCCTTAAAAAGTTATATTTTTGCGGAAACTCGATCTGAAATCAATTAAATAATAAAACAAAATTTGCTTTTAAACATCATTATGCGAATGATTTCATCCGTAGTAAATACGTACTCAATTCAGTATGAATCGTGGAAGCAGTTAAAATTACGCTTAATTAGTCAGTGAATTAAGCATAACTTTTAACTCTTTAATCACTATATTAAAGCGAAATTCTGCGAATTTTCTCTCCTTATAAATACTTAATATTAAATTGGCTATTTTTGGAGTATACATTACGGAAAACATAACTTAGTGAAAGTTAAAAAACAAGTACACTTAACAGAAATGAAAACGGGTTACTTTGTATAGGATTATCCATACAAAGGGACCAGTTGTCATTGCTGTTGAGTGTACTTGTTTTTTTATAAATTTCCTTTGGACAATAAGCAAAAATGAATTATGAGAAATAACAAGACCTCGTTTTTGAAAGATTGTACAATTATTATTTTTTTATTAATTAAACTGGGGCTATATTCGAAGTTTTGTTCTCTATAGGATCGCTCACGCGTCACCCGACGTAACTTGACGCGTGATCGATCCTATATAGCGAACAGGGAGATCCCTATTTATGATTTCGAATATAGCCCCTGGCTAAATAACTACTGTCTAATGTACTGTACTGCCTAATGTTGGCCACATACTGGCGGTAAACAAGTGAATAAAAAGAGTCCAGTATTTCCTCAAAGCGCGTTGTTCCTGTAGTCTCTAATTAGCGCTAATTGACGACCGAAGCCGCCGGAAACACAACAAGCGACGAGCCTAATTGCGTTTGACATTTGGTATCCACAATTGGCCGGTGTGTACCGTACCCTACCTATTTATTCTGATCTCCACAGCGAATCGCTTAGTTTAACACTTTCATCACAAGAAACAAAAAATAAACGAATGCAAACTTGAAAATTAATAAATGTTGAGTGTTCGGAATAACCGCTTACACAATTCTTCCGTAATCGATCCTAATGCCGACCGTTTGTACACAGACACCAAGTGCTAAGCGCAATTAGACCCCGCAGTAGCGGAAGGCGTGTGCTATTCGTTTCTAAATCAAGTTTCTCCTACAAATAGAAATAAACTCGGGAAATAACGATTTATTAATTCGCGACTTTCTGTAACTGCTTGTCGTTATTCCTAATGGCGGCTTCTATTGAATCTGCTGGTGGCATTTTAGATGTGACAGAAAATACCTAATGATTAGTTATATTTTAATTTAAAATTGAGATCGCTCTTTGTGGTCATTAAAGACGTCGTTTCTATGTCAAAATGTGACAAATAAGTATTTTTTCACGAAATCACTTATTGACTGTTTTCGACAAATTAATATGAATTGAAAATCTCCGATACTATCTGACATACTGATGACTTTCAAACCTTTGAACCGATGTTAAAATACAGCTAATAACTCTCCTGATTAACTCGCCAAGTGAAAAGTTGAAATTGATGATTGCTTAAAAACACAAAAGAAACTTAAACAGTCTGTTTCAGTTAAAACTCATGAGGCATAAAATTAACGTAGCCGCCACAGGACATAGTCACCGTGTCGAACGACCCAACAATTGTATTTTCAGACACAACAATAGTTGTCTGAGGCGTGTCGGAGGCCGACGCGCTGCGTCCGCGCATTAGCGCGGTGTCAAGCTGTCACTGAACATTAAAATAGTTATGATATCGCCATACCTATGCAGTTATTTAACGATAAAAATGAGTATACAGGGTGTCCTAGGCAATAAAGATAGGCGAGACACTTCATGGGGACCCCAAAACACGATCCAAATTATGATTCAATGTAAAATCAATAAATAAATTAAAGATGAATATTATATATATCAGACAGAAGACAGTAAAATAAGATCTTTGAGAAAGATTATTCGTAACGTAACCCTGGAATCTATAAAATCTAGGCCACAATGCATTATACTCGTAACAAATAGTTACAGAATAGTTGACCTAATCACCTGGGGAATAGTGGCACTATTCCCGTGAGGTGGTATTAGCCAACTATATGATAGAATTGAAAGGTATGTAGGCAAACCTATGTATTTTTAAGTAGAATGTGTTTTCAATATGAATAGGTAATTTATTTATTTAAATAAAATACGTAATTGAACTTAGAAATATGTAGTAGTAACCCGACAATCGAACGAAGTAGATTATAATATAATCATCGTGGCCCAAGCCCAAGCACTTGAAAGAAACAGTGTCAGCAAACTACACATGCATAAATTCTGTTTGTAAATAGGTATGTGTTGTAGGTATATTTTTAAAAAGCTCTTTTAAGGCCTTGATTCTACAAGCGCTTCCTTTCTTGATTGCTGCGTTAATTGAAGTACCTAAGTAAAAAAAAATATTGCAGGAATGTGAACATCCTGTCGTTCTGATTCTATCCTATCCACGCCAAGCCATCCAAGGCTTGTCTATTATGAGTCTAGGTAATTAATGTAATGAAAGAAGTACATTCTTCTGCTAATTATCTAGTCATGGGATGAAGACACACGCGTCGGGTCTAGGAGGAGGACATCGCGCCAAACCAAGCTATATACTTGTAGTGTCTACTCTAACTGTGGGAACATAACATGATATGATCGTAATGATCATACCATATCACATTTATCGTATCAATGACGATCATTGACGGACGTGACCACAATACAGATGTTCTTATTTGTGACATAACAATGCAATTGGTAATTATAGTTCTTCTGTATTGATTCTCGGGAAGAGAAAAAAAAGGAGATTTACGATAATTGCTCTGATTTATAGATTTGAAGATTATTTCCGTATAAACGAGAGAATCATGTGAACGATACGTGTTTTTGTGCATTTGCTTTGTCTGTATGTATAGCATCACCTACTCCTACGTTCCGAAGCATGAACTTCTTTATACCCGCCTTCCGAACTTAGGAGTCGTCAAAAAGTTGTGAACTGTGTTTTTTTCGCGGTCTGGCGACGCCTAAAATCCCACAGCCTAATGCCCCCCCTCCCCTCACCCTTCGAGACCGCAACACACTGGGACGCCTCTGGTGTTCCAACACCGGATAGAGGTAATAGTGGACTCACCAGCGAGGCGGAGCGCTGCTGCGCGCTGAGGTCGTGGTCGCGCCGCGTGCGCCGGTCCTCGCCCGCGTCCGACAGCTGCCCCGACTTGCGCCCGCTGCACACAAACAATCAAAATCAAATACCTACTTGCTTTACTCCATGATAATAATAAAGCCTAGAAGCATACTGTATCATTTCAAGTACAAACTAAACTATCACTGTCAAAACTAAACACATCCATTTTCAAATACAGTTTCGTCTTTCGCGAGACATCCGACACCTCGGCAAGGCCACGCGGCGTTCTCTCGCCAAAACTACCAAATTTCATTGTTACAAAATACTGCTCTAAATGGGTACTTAGCGAGATATCAGGTGCCAATAGTGACTAGTGTAAGTTATTTTCACAATAAAGCTAACCTTGGGGTGTGACTCGTGTCGTGTTACTCGGACCGGTACAGTTTTAAGTTACGTGGATGATTGTCGAGAGACAAGGCTGTGTAAAACAGTCATTTTAGAAAAATAATTAATGAATAGTATTTTAGTTGAAAGATTTTTTTCAAATTCCAGTTACGAACCATAAGTCATGTATCATCGATGTAACACTGAGGAGATCACAATCGGTTCTATGTTTGGTCAACTTCAAGGAGTAAAACAACAAAATGATTGAAAATTGGGAGTGTTTAAATAGGAGGAATAATTATAGTCCCCATTTTGATACTAAAGATATACATATAAGTAAACCCCATGATACAATCGTGGCAGCCAACGCGAATGAACAGGTATGTATCGATAACGTTCACATAACAATGCCGCTATAAACCCGCTGTAAATACGCGCGTAAATCATATATACGCTTTAACACTAGTGGGAGCCAATCCTAATCTATGTTAATGAAACGCCCTCGTAAAATAAATCACTGATAGTAAGTTAATTACCTATTGAAGCCGTAATATTAGGTCCTTACATATGAAATTGGCGTTTGGCGAACTGGCAACTTTGATTCAAAATATGTGGCGTTCGGCTAGGAATTCCAAATTCAAATTTATTTCAAATTTAAGACCATGTATTTCTGTGTTCGAATTACGAAATTTATTTGTTATCGCGTCATTTGTTTTTCTTTCACATCGTTCTGTTCACAATATGGAGAACTTAAAATATCGCTATATTTACGAATATGAGTTTCACCTCGGCACTAGTGCTGCAGAAACGGCTCGTAGGATTAACAATGCGTATGGGGAAGCTACTGCAAAAGAAAATACGGTACGTTATTGGTTCCAACGTTTCCGTTCTGGAAATTTTGACCTACAGAACAAGCCTCGTGGACGGCCGGAGACACAAGTTGATAACGAAGAATTAAAAGCAATTGTGGAAGCAGATCCATCGCAAACCACGTCAGAGTTAGCGGCAGGCTTCGGTGTGAGTGATAAAACCATTTTGATTCACTTGAAACAAATTGGAAAAGTGAAAAAACTTGAAAAATGGGTACCGCATGAATTGAGCGACGCAAACAAAGAAACACGCGTCGAGTGTTGCGTTTCACTTCTCAACCGGCACAATAATGAAGGCATTTTGAATCGTATCGTTACTTGTGATGAAAAATGGATCTTGTACGACAACCGGAAACGTTCTTCACAATGGTTGAACCCAGGTGAACCAGCCAAATTCTGCCCGAAACGAAAGTTGACTTAGAAAAAGGTACTGGTAAGTGTCTGGTGGACTAGTGCCGGTGTCATCCATTACAGTTTCTTAAGATCTGGGCAAACAATCACGGCTGATGTGTATTGTCAACAATTGCAAACGATGATGGAAAAGCTAGCCATTAAACAACCCAGACTGGTCAATCGATCTAGCCCACTGCTGCTTCAGGACAACGCTCGACCACATACGGCACATTTGACGGCCGCAAAACTACGGGAGCTGCGACTGGAATGTCTTCGATGTTGAGATAAATGTTTTATCTCACATGGTGTGTATATGCTTTATAATAAGTACTTCAAGTTGCATCGGGCAACCATTTATAATCTTTGTCCGGGCAACATTACTGAATGCTTCCGGTTGTCTATGTATGTAACGTCCTTCCTTCTCTCTGATCTCGTGCTCGTACATGGCTGCATTAATTGTGTGTCCTCATAGATTTATTATAATATTCAATAGTTTTGTGTGCCGACCAACGGACGAACAGTGTTCCTTTATGTCACAGCGTTTAACGTATATTAATTGCAATATAGTTGTTGAAGCGTCTAAAGTTGTTTCCTTTCTGCTGCCCACGCCACCAATCGCCACTGAAGATCTTCGGACTCTGAACAGGTTTTGGCCCCAGATAAAAAGGTGTGTTCCTTATTTTTCTATTTGTCATTGGTGTGCTTGTTGGGCGCAGGAAGGGAAACCTTCGGTAACACTATGTCGCTTGATGGGCGTGATGCCACGTTGGGCGATAATGGCGGCTGTAATGTCAATTCTAATAATGAGGCACGACTGCGGCATGCATCTGAAACGCCAGCCATATCATTTGGCGGTGGCAACGGATACATTGAAAAATTAGACGGTGTTTCTAATTTTCATTCGTGGAAGTTTTCCATGAAGATGGCCTTAAAGCTTGACGGACTTTGGGCATGCATAGAAGGTACAGACACCAACGAAAATAATGACCAGCGTGCGCTTGCAAAACTATGCTTGAGTCTGAGAACGCATTGTTACCAGTATGTTAATAATGCTGCGACGGCAAAAACCGCATGGGATAACCTCGTCAATGTATTTGAAGACAAAAGCTTGTATCGACGTGTGATTCTTTTACGGCAGCTGCACAAAGCTGAATACTGTCATTATGCGAACATGACAGACTACATACGGTTTGTCATGACTACTGTACAGCAACTGGCTGACATAGGCCGAACCATCGAAGACAAGGAGGTAGCGGAGTTGCTCCTCAGTGGCCTGCCAGCGGAGTATGATGTCCTCGTGTCCAACTTGGAAACTGCAAGCATCGGAGGAAACTTATCGACTGAAATGGTGAGGACTCGGCTACTACAGGAAGAGTTCCGGAAACAATCGACGGACAGTGCTAGTGCTTTCTTATCGAAACGGTGCATAGTCTGTAATTATTGTAAAAAGCCAGGGCATATAAAAGCTAAATGTTTTAAATTGAAGCGTGATAGATCATTAAAAAATAATAATGTACATACTTTTTTAGCTACTGCTCTGATGGCAACTAATGCCAATTCTTGGATAGTAGATTCTGGATGTACCTCTCATATGACTAATAGTCTAAATTTGCTCTCTAATTTTAAAAGTAAGCATTCTTGTATTTCTATTGCCAATAGTGACAAATTAGAAAGTGAAGGTATAGGTGATGTCGATATAACTTTCAAAGATAGAAATGTAGTCCTCCATGATGTGATGTTTGTGCCTAAGTTATCGGCTAATTTAATATCAGTTTCCAAATTGACTCAAAAAGGCTTATCCGTGAGTTTCAGTAATGAAGTTTGTTTCATCAGTGATGAATACAACTGTATTTGTACAGCTACTAAGAGAAATGGGGTTTATGTTTTGGATGGTGTAGGGATTAATCAGTGTGATTCACAGGTGCAGCTCTCCCAGGCCCTGCCGGTTATGCAGGAAGTACATTGTACTGATGCTGCTTTAAGTGTGTCGACAGATGTCTGGCACAAACGACTCGGACACTTGAGTTTGAAAGGGATGCGGGCTCTGAAGGGTAGTATGGTTTCCGGAGTTATGTTTCAGGACAACCAGGGACCTACTTTGGAGGCGTGCGAGGCTTGTCTTAAGGGGAAGATGCAGGCCACATCTTACCCGAAGGGCGAAGTCAAGCGAGCCAGCCAGCCACTGGAGCTCATCCACTCAGACGTGTTTGGTCCCGTCGCTGTATGCAGTTGGGGAGGCGCACGTTTTCTGGTGACCTTTACTGATGACTACACCAGGAAGACTTTTGGATATCTAATACGTTGTAAGTCCGAAGTTTTATCTTGTTTTATAGAATTTAAAACCCTAGTAGAGAAGCAGCTTGGAGTGCCAATAAAATGTCTGCGTTCAGACGGTGGCGGCGAATACTGCAATGCACGATTCGCAAATTATTTGAAAAAGGAGGGGATAGTTCACCAGACTACAGTGCCCTACTGTCCAGCCCAGAACGGGGTAAGTGAACGTCTTAACAGGACTCTCATGGAGAAGGCGAGGTGTATGCTAGAGGAAAGTGGTCTCTGCAAGCAGTACTGGGGAGAAGCCATCATGACGGCCATTTACTTAAAGAACAGGAGCCCCACTACAGCTCTGTCAGGATCCGTTCCTGAGGAGGTCTGGACCCGATCCAAGGTTGATTTAGGTCACCTTCGAGTATTCGGCTGCATTGCCTATTCTTTAGTACCCGAACAAAGGCGTAAAAAGCTAGATGCAAAAAGTAAAATGTATATATTTGTTGGTTATGGTGAAACCTCCAAGGGTTATAGATTGGTGGATCCATCTAACCCTAAAAAAGTAATTTATTCTAGAAATGTGACTTTTATTGAGCACAAGTTTTTTAATGCAATGACCATGAATAATGATAATTTTAATGTTGATAATTTTATGCAATTGAGTAATATACAGCAGAATAATGTATCCAAATGTGATGTCCAATTGAGTAATGATCTTCCACAGAATAACAAATCTGAATGTGAAGTGCAATTGAATATTAATTTACAACAGGATAAAGTCTCTGACTGTGATAATTTAAATGTAGAATTGGATTCCAGTGTGTCTAATACCAATTCCTCGATGATTTCAGAACCTGCAGCAGAGGACTGCAGTGGT
The DNA here is from genome assembly GCA_963971205.1 of Aethes cnicana. NCBI lineage: Eukaryota > Metazoa > Arthropoda > Insecta > Lepidoptera > Tortricidae > Aethes > Aethes cnicana. The sequence goes on along the minus strand of OZ020278.1, from coordinate 69,757 downwards.
GGCGACTCAGACTTCCGATCTCCGAGTGCAGAGAGCTGCAGCTCACCATGGGCGTCGGAGGGCGAGAGGCCAGTTGCAAGGGAAGACGCGCGCGACGCCGGCGTGCCGCCCGTCTTGCTCGGCCGACCCGTACGTAGCTCGCGTATGGTCCCACCAAAGAAGTATAGTGAGTACGACTTATCTATGATCGTTCAGCAGGGGTTCTCATTTGATGAGCCTCAGTCATTCGAGGAGGCCATTTCAAGTCCCAATAGTCAGGAATGGCAGTCTGCCATGCAATCAGAGTATGATTCACTTATCGCTAATAAAGTATGGCGCATTGTGGATCGTCCACCTCCTGGGAATAATGTAGTCAAGTGTAAATGGGTCTTTAAAACAAAACATGACTCATCTGGGAACTATGATAAACATAAGGCTAGATTAGTTGCCCGTGGTTACACTCAGGTGCAAGGGATCGACTATAATGACACTTTTTCACCTGTAGTTCGTCACTCGAGCATGAGAATATTATTCTCTTTAGCAAATAAATTAGATCTAGACATGAGTCACATTGATGTCACTACCGCCTTTCTCAATGGTGACTTAGATGAAACCATTTACATGGAGCAACCTCCAGGATTTGGCAATGGCAATAAGAATAAAGTTTGTTTACTTTTGAAAGGTATTTACGGCCTTAAACAGGCCAGTCGCATATGGAATTCCAGAGTACATAACTTACTTATCAAAAGTGGTTACACTCAAACCAAATGTGAGCCTTGTGTGTACACTAAAAGGCAAGGTGATGATTTAGTTATTATTGCCTTATACGTAGATGATTTCTATATTTTTTCTAGTCAAAATAGTAAGAATAAAATTGAGCTAGTGAAAGTATTAGAAAGTAACTTTAATGTTAAAGATTTAGGCATTCTAAGAAATTGTCTGGGCATGAGTGTAATCAGAGATAGATGTAAGGGAATTTTAATTCTTAACCAGGGAAATTATGTAAAAAGAATTTTGGCGAAATTTGGAATGGAAAATTGTAAGGCTGTGTCCACACCAATGTCATTGAACTGTAAATTAGTAAAAGCGGAAAAGACATTGGATGATAATGTTTATAACTATAGGCAGTTGTTGGGCAGCCTAATGTACTTATGTGTATGTACCCGACCAGATATTTCTTTCGCCTGCAGCCATCTTTCTCAGTTTAGTAATGCATTTGATATGTCTCATTGGCTCGCTGCAAAACGTGTGCTGCGTTACTTAGCAGGTACGATTAATTATAGTTTGTTTTTCACAAAATGTAATAATCTTGAGTTATCTGCTTATGTCGACGCAGATTGGGGCGGGAATTTTGATAGGCGATCGATATCGGGATTTATAGTCAAAATTGGTAATGATTCTATCAATTGGGAGTCTCGTAAGCAGCGCTGCGTAGCGCTCTCTACCACCGAGGCCGAATATTTGGCAATAGGCGACGTCTGTAAAGAAATATGTTTCATTAAAAATTTCGTGTATGAAATATTGAAAATTAATATCAAGGCTGCCCTCTATAATGACAATCAGAGTGCATTGAAATTGTTAACTGTTAAGGAGTATTGTCATAAGCGGACGAAGCACATCGACCTCAGGTATCATTATGTCAAGGAACAGATTGTTAATGATAATGTTCATGTAAACTACTTACCATCTAATGATATGATCGCCGATGTGTTTACTAAACCTTTATGTTCCAGTAAGCATGTAGATTTTGCAACCAAATGTAATGTAAGGAATCATTAGCATGTGTTATGTTATGAATGTAAGTGATATATATGTCTTGTAATGTATATGTAATTTTCTTGCTAGTGTATAACATGTGCTATTTACTGTTAAGTGTCCCTAGTGTTCTCTGCTATTACAAAGCATATAAGGGGAAGTGTTGAGATAAATGTTTTATCTCACATGGTGTGTATATGCTTTATAATAAGTACTTCAAGTTGCATCGGGCAACCATTTATAATCTTTGTCCGGGCAACATTACTGAATGCTTCCGGTTGTCTATGTATGTAACGTCCTTCCTTCTCTCTGATCTCGTGCTCGTACATGGCTGCATTAATTGTGTGTCCTCATAGATTTATTATAATATTCAATAGTTTTGTGTGCCGACCAACGGACGAACAGTGTTCCTTTATGTCACAGCGTTTAACGTATATTAATTGCAATATAGTTGTTGAAGCGTCTAAAGTTGTTTCCTTTCTGCTGCCCACGCCACCAATCGCCACTGAAGATCTTCGGACTCTGAACATTCGACACCCACCATACTCCCCGGACCTTCATCATCATCATCATCATTTCAGCCGAAAGACGTCCACTGCTGGACATAGGCCTCCCCCAAGGCTCGCCACTCAGACCGGTCCTGTGCTACTTGCTTCCACCGGTTTCCCGCAACCTTCACGAGGTCGTCGCTCCATCTTGTTGGAGGCCTACCGACAGCTCGTCTCCCGGTTCGCGGGCGCCACTCGAGAACTTTCCGGCCCCATCGGCCATCAGTCCTGCGAGCAATGTGCCCCGCCCACTGCCACTTAAGGCTCGCAATTCTTCGGGCTATGTCGGTGACCCTAGTTCTACTGCGGATATCCTCATTTCTGATTCTATCACGCAGAGAAACCCCGAGCATAGCCCTCTCCATTGCCCTCTGAGTGACTTTGAGCCTTCTTATGAGGCCCATCGTAAGCGCCCACGTCTCGGAACCATAAGTCATCACTGGCAACACACACTGGTCGAAGACTTTCGACTTGAGACACTGCGGTAATTTGGACGAAAAGACACTGCGAAGCTTCCCGAACGCTGCCCAGCCGAGTCGGATTCGACGATTGACCTCTTTCTCGAAGTTGGACCTACCTAACTGGACTGTTTGTCCCAGGTATACATAATGGTCAACAACTTCGAGCGCAGAGCCTCCGATTATTACGGGAGTTGGCACAACATGGACATTAGACATAATTTTCGTCTTGTCCATGTTCATTTTAAGACCAACTCGATCGGAAACTCTGCTGAGGTCAGCGAGCATAATACTGAGGTCCTCCATGGTCTCAGCCATGACTACAATATCGTCGGCAAATCGAAGGTGAGAGATGTACTCGCCATTAACATTGATGCCTCGACCTTTCCAGTCCAGCACCTTGAAAGCATCCTCCAATGCAGCGGTGAACAGCTTCGGAGAGATCACATCTCCTTGTCTGACTCCCCGCTGCAGTGGAATAGGCTTCGTGGTCTGGTCCTGTAGTCGGACGGACATGGTGGCATTTTCGTACAAACACTTCAACACTTCGATGTACCGGTAGTCAACTTGGCACCTCTGGAGAGACTGCAGCACAGCCCAAGTCTCGATCGAATCGAAGGCTTTCTCGTAGTCCACAAATGCAAGGCAAAGGGGGAGGTTATACTCTTCGGTCTTCTGTACAACCTGCCGCAACGCATGTATGTGGTCTACGGTACTATAGCCCTTTCGGAAACCGGCTTGTTCGGGAGGCTGGAATTCGTCAAACCTGCGCGCGAGACGGTTCGTAATGACTCTCGAAAACAGCTTGTAAACATGGCTCAGAAGTGAGATGGGTCTATAATTCTTCAACAAGGTGTTATCACCTTTTTTGAAGAAGAGCACCACCACACTTCTGTTCCATGCTCGCGGCGTTCTCCCTTCATGAATGACGGAATTAAACAGCGTCTGAAGGGCCTTAAGGACTGGTTTACCACCCGCCTTCAGGAGTTCGGCTGTAATTCCGTCGTCACCAGGGGATTTGCCGTTCTTAAGCTGTTTGAGAGCCATACTAATCTCGTACAGGCTGACGTCCGGGATATCTTCGGTATAGTGTCGGGTTAATCTAGCTCTAGGGTCTTTAGCTGGATCAGCGACGGGTGTTCGGATTGTCGTGTATAACTGCCCATAGAACTTCTCGACTTCTCCCAACAGCTCCGGTTTGGATGAAACGATCCTGCCGTCTTCGGTCTTCAGCTTTGTCAATTGGCTTTGGCCAATAGACAGATCTTTGGCAAACACCTTCGAGCCTCTGTTACGCTCAATAGCCTTTTCAATAATGTTGGTATTGAATCGGCGTATATCACGCTTCAGAGACTTCGAGATCTGCCCATTGAGCTGCCGATAATGACTAGCGTCACCTGAAGACTGCAGAATCATCTCACGCCTCACCTCCATGAGCTTTAGGGTTGAGTCTGAGATTTTCTTAGTTCTTGTACGGCGGGTCTTGAAGAACTTGGACCCAACCGTATGGACAGCTTCCACAAACCCGTCGTTATAATCGTCCACGTCGCTTTCTAGGCAAGCAAAACGGTTTTGGAGTTCGAGCTGAAAGCTCTCGGGGTTTTGGAGCTGGGTCGGTGCCGGGCGGAGCGTAGACTTTATCAATCGAGATCTCTCAAGCTTCACTTGGATATTCAATGTGCCTCGTACCATACGGTGATCGCTCCCGGACTTAACCGAATTGATCACTGAGACATCATCGAATATCTGCTTCCTCGTCGACATGATAAAGTCTATCTCATTCCTCGTTACACCATCAGGGCTCATCCAGGTCCACTTTCTGTGCTCACGTTTCTTGAAGAAGGAGTTCATCATATAGAGTCCCTCCTTCTCCATGAAACCAGCCAGTAGGTGGCCCCGGTGATTCCTGCGCCCTACTCCAAATTGCCCCACTCTCAGCTCTTCACCGTCTTGTTTGCCCAGTTTCGCGTTGAAATCCCCCATAACAACTGTGAAGTGAGTTCTGGAGCTATGCATGGCTCTGGAAATGTCCTCATACATAGCCTCCACCTCATCGTCGGAGTGTGTCGAGGTCGGAGCGTAAACCTGTATAACCTTCAACGAATATCGTTGTGTTATTCTGAGTACAAGGCACGCTACCCTGGTCGACACACTCTCGATCTTCACCACATTGTTTGCGAGGGACTTGTGGACGATAAACCCGACACCTCCCTGGGACTGTTGGTCGCCCTCCCGGAAATAGAACAGGTTACCGGACTTCAGGGTTATCATGTCCTCCCCCTCTCTCCGGACTTCTGATAACCCTACGATTCCCCAACGTAACCTGCTCAATTCTTCCTCCAGTTCCAGTACCTTTTCGTCGGTCCGCAGTGTACGGCAGTTATATGTTGCCAGGGCCAAGGGTCGTCGTTTTTGGTAGCCGGGTCTCTGCCGGGGATTAACTTTAGCACCCCCTGCCCCGCCGTTACCATGGCCGCTACCGGAGCCAGGAATAGCGGGGCCGCCGGGGACTGGGGGTCTGGGCATTGCTTGTGGCACTTTTTTGGTCCCAAGTATATAGATCCCTTGGGGGGGATTGCCATAGTCGCCACGCTTGGCAGGCGGGTTGGCGACCGCAGTTTGATGAAGGTAGTTCTCGGAGGACGCTGCTGCCCATCCTCCGGTTTATCCCTTAGTCGCCTCTTACGACACCCACGGGAAGAGAGGGGGTGGTGCAATTCTTTGCCGGCACCACACGGACAACACTCCCCGGACCTTGCTCCAACTGATTACCATTTTTTTCGGAATTTGGACAACTTCATGCAAGGAAAAAAATTCAATTCTCACGAGGCTGTCCAAACGGCCTTCAAAGATTTTATTGATTCTCGCTCACACACTTTTTTTAGTAAAGGAATCAATGAACTACCTTCGAGATGGCAAAAGTGCATAGATAGCCATGGTACATACTTTGACTAAATAAAAAAATAGTTTCATAAAAAAAAATCGTTTTCATTTCTGCCATATGAAACGCCAATTTCATATGTAAGGACCTAATAATAACAATATCCATTAAATACTACCATAGTAAACGAAGATCGCATCTCCTAAGTAGACGTGGTATGCCCATGTGGATTCGAGACTACCCGTGCTAACCGGTCGGTGGTCTAATCAGTTATGCTTATAGAGGTAAAATGATGTTGAGAATCCGCTGGGATGTAGCTAGTGAGCGCAGACATAAATTCAATTAGCGCGTAGTGCTCATTATGCGCAAACGCCTTCTTACCTACATGGCGCCTGCAGATCTCACTCCCACGCACAACGCAGAGTTAACACTACCAGAAGGGTCGCTTAGCTCAAGGAATTAATTAGACTACAATGCATTTATTTTATTTTTACTGCGCATACAGAACATTTAGTCTAACTAAAGTTGATGTCAAAGACATGTTGACACTTTTGGACCTGAACATAACAGAATAAGATGCAAATGTGTAAACATGTTTTGACGTCGACCGTACCAAAGGTGGACTTAATTCCTCGTGGCATTCTCATCATCATCATCTTCAGTCGCGCAATATTTATATTTTTTTCGATTGACGAACAAGCGATATTACTGAATTAGGGGCTTGAAAAACCTGCGACATCAAACATTTCTAAAAAAAAAAGCTGCTAAGTAAGTATCGGTACCTTCCTATTCAAAAAGGATTAGGCTGGCACTTCTGTCTGCCTTAAAATTATAGCTTATTAATTTTAATTAATTCTATCAACATATATCGCTGCCATATCAACACCTATCGTAGGTATATTTTTTCCAACTACACTCAACAGCAATGAAATCGGGTCACTCACGTAGTTCGTTTTTTAATATATCGAAAACATAATCATAAATTACTAATTAATGTGGTTTTTATGATTATTTCGAAACCTTAATCATGATTTTGTTAATAGTATTGCCTAAAATTATGTGACAACATGATTTGCAGGTTTATGAATATTCTGTAAGGAAATTATGCTGTCAAGGTGTTAGAGTGGATTCAATTTACTCCAATAATGGCTTTCTAAAACTAAAATGACAGTTTAAACAGACAGGTTTAGATATGGAATTGTTGGGGTTCAGATCATTCGTTAACCTAAACTAATACACATCATTTGCTAATTTAAAAAAACCGGCCAAGTGCGTGTCGGGCCACGCGCAAAGTCCTATAGGGTTCCGAAGTTGACGATGCCCACAGTACCTTTCTAAGACTTATTATTAGCAACTAGCTAGCCTGTGGTATGACGTGCCCGCCCGACGCCCCTGCCGCTCGAGAGAAATTATTGGTTTTTTAATAATTTCATAAGTTGGTCGACTATGACTCGTAAGTTTGTACAGCCTACTTAGCTGTGATAGTTTTCCTTTCAACTACGTTACATATGCCACAACCGTGATTTTTTTCAGCCATCCAAATACCACCATTTAACTGGCAGGGGGGGGGGGGACACGTGACTAACAAAAAATAGCACTTTAAAGCTTAATATTTCACAAACGTATCACTTAATCAAAAAATGGTTTTAACAAACCCACAATATTTTTTCAAGACCTACTCAACAATATGCCGCACTATGGGGTACGCAAGAAAAAAAATATATATCCCCACTTTACGAATAGGGGAGGTACCCTATAAAAAAAAATATTTCAAAATTTTATGACTGCACTGATAAGAGCATTCTCTTAAATGAAAGGACGAAAGTTATGAACCGCCCACCGCCTATTACACAGTATATTTTCCGAATAGTCTGTGGACCTAAGTATGGAGGAGTCGTACCTGGAGCTGGCCAGCTTGCGGTGTGCGCGGCGGCCGCCGCTGATCATGGACAGCGTGGACATCACCGCCGACATGCTGGCGGCGCCTGCGCATGCGACCTGGAACGAAATGACTCCATTTCAGGGGCGTACTCGAGAAATTCATTAAAAATATGTACTTAGCTATTTTTAAACGTGGTCTAATGTCTTAACAAAGTAACAAATTCATTCACAGTTACAATTTTCATTTCAGTAATTAAATTAATTAGTACTTATTACCTATTCATGATGACATAATTCCGAATAAAAATGCTAGTTCTCAGATTTACTGTAGAAGCAACATATTGAAATGCTTTATTAAATAAGACTCGTGAGTAACTAATTAAGATATTAACATTTAAATTATGATGTCAGTTTCGTAATGTAGGACCATCCTATGCGATTTTTCGCAATAAAAATTAATAACAATCTTAATTATATATGCATACACCCATAAGTGCCCATAACCATCAGTCATTCTATTTCAACGACTCGTTTAAAATAACATTCCGTCGATTATACCCGCTGGTTTCGGTGATTTGTTTAATTTGTTTTGTTTATGTTCGCTTTCTCTTCCAAATGGGAATTAACCTGAGAGTGGCGTGTGTGCTTTAATTACTGACCCAATCTGCGAAACAGAAACATTCGACAGATGCAAAAAATAACAGTTCTTAACGACAACGACGGGAAAGTAGATTTTCTTTAGACCTTAATTACTCGCAGGGTCGAGAAATACGTTACGTACCACACCACGTACCTACGTGAGCATAAATTAATTTAGTATAGGTACGTATAATGCTATAGGTCCGCGCCTTAGGGGAGGTACATTATATACATACAACGAACCATTTCATCCAAAGTTCAATTTTGATGAGACTGGCCATTACCTCTGCTTCTGTGTCGTTCAACACAGTTATCACTACATAGTATAAAACAAAGCCGCTTTCTGCGGTCTGTCCCTATGTAGGTATGCTTAGATCTTTAAAATCGCAACGGATTTTGAAGCGTTTTTTTTCAATTGATAGAGTGATTCAAGAGGAAAGTTTTAATACATAATTTGTTATAATAATAATAATGCTTTATTTCAGACAACACATTACATGGGTCCATAAATTGTTAGTAGTAAACTTAAGTCTAAGTTAGTGAGATATCAAATTATTATTATTTATACGACTTGTATTTTGGGCTCATGTTATAGTTTAACTCTCAATTCCCACGGAAACGCTATAACCGAATTCCACCTGGACAAAATCGCGGGCAGAAGCTAGTATATTATAAAAAAACAAATACTTATACCTATAAACCATGCAATGCAATGAGTAATCGAAATCCTCATTTCATCTGAAATATCATCATTTGAATAAAAAATAAGCCATGTGTTATTATTAGATTAGTATGGGCATATTTTTTTAAATTAATGTCTTCACTGACCCAATAATTTTAAATATACAATGTATTTTCATCATATTCATGAAATTATACATGTAATGTAAATTTTGTAACTATCTGGATATTTTGAAAAAAGGCCTTCTGCTTTGTGTTTGTTGCGGCGCTTCTTCTCAAGCAATGAGTCTAGGAAGCGCTGGTAAATTCTTTTTCTGACGTGTAAAAGTGCCCCTATGTGGCCAATTTGCTGAATAAATGATTGAATTTGAATTTGAAATATGAGGCTTCGTCCTTCTGGCGACCGCAGAGGTTGTCTGCGGCTGAAGGGTAATTGTAAAGTTATTATGTTACTACGACGTGAGAAATATGCCTAGCCTGCCTTTGATACGTATTGTCTACTTACTTATATTGTTTATTTTCTATGCGCATGCGTATGCGTTGTTCTGCGGTCATTCGACACGGTGGAGGTAACATATGGTCAGGGACCGAGTTTAGTGTTTATGGTCCTATTTAATATATTTTCGATATTTATTTAAGTTATAAAACATTGAAATAAAATAAAATCGAATACAATTATATAATAAAATCACTTTATTATATACCTATGTATTTTTATGGTAAAATACCTATATGTTGGCAAAAGAGCTACAAACACAGGCAATCCATTAGAGCCTTTTGTTTCAAACAAATACCTTCCCTCGACTTCCCATGTCCTAGACGTGCACATGCCCTAGGTAGTAAATCAAATTGTGAAAAGACAGATTACAAATTGACAAATATAATCAGTCTTTTCTCAAGCCCTGGGCCTACAAAATATCCATTAGTATTGTTGTGAAAGATAGCCTGACGGGGGCCGCGTGTGAAGTGAGGCTGCGTTGCACAATCCCGAGTGGCATCTTAATTGCCCCAAACCCGTTACTATTTTATGACCTTTTCCGAGTTTCGAATTATAATTTCACTTTCAAGCTCCCACGGGCTTCGATTTGAATGGAATTAGATATTAAATTTAACTCTTACTTCGCTACCGTGACGCAAAAATTAATACTTAACACTCATATAAAATGAACAATGAACTCTTTCTTCCAGATTACGACGTGTTTATTGCTGACAAAGAATAAAACCAGAACACTGACTATCATTGTAAAGTTGTTCAGACTTCATTAAAACGAATCACTTCATAATAATCATTATTTTATTTAATAGAAGCGGAAATACCAACAAGTAAAATTAAAGCAATCATACATTTTCTACAGCAGTTTGCTGTAACGGCACGCTGCGCGTGCGCTGGGCCATTTGCGTCGGAGCTTGTCATTGCATCAATAATCACCACTCTCACTTATTAACTGTCACATACAGTATCTTACCAGGTTTTTGAATCCAGTCTAGAACTAAAGTTTCCAGGGCTAAAGTTTAAATGAAAATAAATCAGTGAAACGATTGTAAATAGGTGTACTTTTAGGATTTCCTACGTATATATCCTATATCCCTAATTCTAAAGAATGATCCAACACACTTAAACTGGCGTGAATGAAATGCTTACCTACCTACCTATCTTCTTCAGCTTATTTGCGTCCCACTGCTGGGCACAGGCCTCCTTTCATCACGAGAGGGGTTTGGCATGCCCAGTGCGGATTGGGGACTTCACACACATCTTTGAATTACCTCGCAGATGCGTGCAGGTCTCCTCAAGATGTTTCCCTTCACCGAAAAGTTCACAGATAAATTCAATAATCAGAATGAAATGCTTAATAGGTTTTTTTATTCAATTTATATTGTACAAGACAAAGGTTTTATAGAAAGAGCGTCTGTGATCTCTTCTACATAATCGTTACTATGCGAAGTTGGGGTAATATTTAGTATCCTGTGATGCGAGAGCAGATAGAGTCATAAAGGCGAGTAACGGCCATAGTAACGGATCGCAAATTGACAGGCTCGTGCCAGAGGACGGCAGCAATCAGGGCCCGCCGGCAGCCGGGGGGCAATGAAATGGATAATTGTTATTATTACCGCACGAAGCGCTAGTTACTCTAAGTATAGAGAATACCAATGTTTGGTGCCCATGGTAATCTCATTGATATTATAGGACTACACAGTTTTGGGATTACGGTACTTGTATTTAGGAGTTAATATGAGCTATGTCGCTAATCGCCATACAAAAAAAAACAGACTGACTGATCGGTAAACACATAAAGATAACTGTGTAGAATCACTAAACCTGGCACATAGATTCTTTGAATATACGTATAGGTATAATGTAATGTAAAAGAAAACAGTAATTCCCTATTTCTATAGACTGCACTGAAAAACAGGATTACAAATGTTTTACCTAATTATAACAAAGTTTCTTTGGTTCCTAAGGTTGACTAGAAAAGATCGCTATTTAGCGATAAGCCCGCCCGTGGTTTACCTATTTAATGTGTATTATTTCTATATTTTCTTTGTTTTGTTTATATGGTGTTCAATAAAGAGCATTGTTGTTGTTGTTCTTTCATTAAGTACTGCTTACACAAAAAAGTAACTTGCGAACTATGTCTTATTTGTAACCAACAAGTCTTATTAGTAGCACACTGAGTAAGTTTTTATCAAGTTTTATTTATTCGTAACGAAAATTTGCATCTTTTTAATTTAACTCAAGTTAACTTCAGCTTCGACTTCGTTCGACTAATCCTTTTTTGCTGACTTTAAAATGACTGTTGACATTTTACTTGCAAACATCGTAGGCGTCTGTTTCAAGGCCTATTAATTACGGTTTATTTGTTTTCAGCTCACAGACTATAAATGAATAGTTCAACTTTATTAAAGGGGAGTTCTGTGCCTATATTGCTGAAAGGCATCGCTTTTCTGCCAAGACCGCGCTCCCACCGCCTGTTTACCGTTCCACTCCGCACATTAGCGATGCTCACATGTTTGTAGTCCAATAATACGGTTTGTTCACAAACAACGGCCTGTTCACGTCGCTCGGCTTAAATACGAGTACCAGTTCCTACAACAGCGGGTTAAAATTGGGAATGCAACATGGTTTTGATATCGATTCTAAGTGTAAATTGAACCATAAAGTTGAATCATCATCATCATCGCCATTTTAGCCGAAAGACGTCCACTGCTGGATATAGGCCTCCCCCAAGGCGCGCCTCTCAGACCAGTCCTGTCTGAGAGGCGCATCCACCGAGTTCCCGCGACCTTTACAAGGTCGTCACTCCATCTTGTTGGAGGCCTACCGACAGCTCGTCTACCGGTTCGCGGACAAAGGATAAAGTTGAATCATTAGATTCATTTCATACAGCAAAAATGACACTTGGAAACGACATCCAAATCAAGTGGCATTCATAACTCTTAGCTAAATGTACGCTGTACGTGAGATTGGGTTTGGTTACTACAAATATAATTGTTTATCTTAACATGCTTAAGTATATGCATATCATTTATGTGTCATTCAGTTTTCTATCATTCAAAACATATCTACAGGTCTATTTATGTGGCTCATAACATAAATCTTAATGTTGATGAAAAATGAGAGGAAAGTAGCTCAGTCAATACGAATAGCAAGCAAGGTATCGAGAAAGCGGGACATTCTGTAGCCATGCTAACAGATTAATACCTAGGTTCTTTAGGACGGTAAGAAACAAAAATATAATTATCTTGAAAAATAGCACGATGCCTATTACTTTTTCAATCTACATACTTATTCGCGCTATTTTAATTACAAACAGTACCTACGCAATCAAGAAAAGTAATCACAAGAAATTAGAATGGCGGGCATAAATTAAACTTTATAGATTGTGTCAGCATAGCTAACATAAAATAAATGTTTAATACACATACTCCTCTATAAGGTTTAGCGATTAACAATGCTTATTAGGTTTCATCTCTTTAATTTATTACTCGATTTTATTAGTAGCTTTCAACCGCCATCTTTGGTCTTGTAAAATTTCAGTTTTCATAACAGACTACGGGGGGGAGCGTAATTCTTAACCGGAGAACACTGTAATACGAGTATCAATTGGATCTGTCTACGAGCATGACTGTTGGTAATAACAATCCTGATATCAGCTGTTAAACATGTTAGCTCTGTTTCAATCAAAACGTAAGACCGCGTGGGTAGAGCCAAGTCATTGCCCGTTATATGAGTTATACATATAGACATTTACTAGGCTCTCAATTGACTACCTCTATACTAATAATCTCACTGGCTCTATTACTCCCTTATTATTTTTTTGGTACGAGTACTACTACTACGACTACAGCCTATCTGCGTCCCACTTCTGGGCACAGGCCTCCTCTCATCACGAGAGGGTTTGGGCTATAGTCCCCACGCGGGCCCAGTGCGGATTGGGGATTTCACACACATCTTTGAATTACTTCGCAGATGCGTGTAGGTTTCCTCACGATGTTTTCCTTCACCGAAAAGCTCAGTGCTAAATTCAAATTGAATTTCGCACATAAGTAAACTTAGTGGTGCGAGCCGGAATCGAACCTCCGACCCTCGGCATGAGAGGCGGTAGGTCAAACCACTAGGCCACCACGGCTTACGAGTTACGTAGTACGAGTACTACGGTAATGAAACTACAGAACAACAATGTTGTGATTTGGATCGCACCTTCGTACTTCGTTGGCTTATGAAATTTGAATTGACTCCAAATTTGTATTTTATTTTCTACGATACGCTCAACTTCGACAGTTAACAGCCATAAGTACATTTACTTAAAACGAATGTCCAAATTGGGATTAGATTATTCTTACAAAATAATGTTGATAGTATTGTGAAAAACGGTGGCTGGCGCCATAACGAGTTGCGCCATTCGAAGACAGATGTGAGCGATGCATCATGGCGCCAACATCTAGGGAGCCAGTGTCACACCGAATTGCGTGCGCAGCAACGTGAACTCAAATTTGGTCGTTATAGCTATGTACTTAACTTAGTTTTCGTAAGACACACCACTTACATGCCTTACACGCAGAGTGTCACCCGGGATTAAGTAGGCTTGACTTGACGTCGAACACATCGATGCCATATCGCGAAGAATCAAAATAAAAAAGAGGAAAGTAGGAGGGGAGATAAACGCCTACGTATTAAGAATTAGAAACATGTTTGAGTTATACATAGTTTCATTTCATGTATTTGGTATCATGCTTTCACTGAATTTAAATTCCACAATGAAAATATACCCCGATAAATTACACGTAGTGCTTTTCTTACTCGTAATTAATCTTAGTAAGCTTAAAATTTAAATGGATTAAATTTATATTCAATTCTACTACAGGTAACAAATTGACGTCACTTATAAAGCTGGGATGTCAATCGATCGCTGTAGCTCGCGGCCGACATGAGTATTATCGATTTTTTTGCCTTTACTTGCCATTTATATTTACCAAAATAATAGTTTGAGCCCACGTAACGAAAAAATTATTATTATACATAGCAAGTAAAGGCAAAAAAAATCGATAAAATTCATTCGGCCGCCAGCCGCAGCGAATGAATCCTCCACCTTATAGTTTCGCCATGTCCGTCCGTCCGTCCGTCTGTCCGCACTATTGCTCGGAGATGCTTAGTTCTATAAAACTGTAATTTGGCATGAATATACATATTAGTGACGCTGACAAAGTGGTACTCGTAAAGTGGAGATGTATTTTTTTTTTCTTGCCTACCCCATAGTGCGGCATATCGATGATACCTATTGGTCTTAAAAAATATTGTTGGTTTGTTAAAAACATTTTTTGGTTAAGTGATGCGTTTGTGAAATATGAAGCTTTAAAGTAATTTTTTTTGGCTGAAAAAATCACGGTTATGGCATATATAACGTAGTTGAAAGGAAAACTATCACAGCTAAGTAGGCTGTATAAACTTACGAGTCATAGTCGACCAACTTATGAAATGATTAAAAAACCAATGATTTTTTCTCGAGCGGCAGGGGCGTCGGGCGGGCACGTCATACCACAGGCTAGCTAAGATGCTAAATAAGTCTTAGAAAGGTACTGTGGGCATCGTCAACTTCGGAACCCTATACTTTGCGCGTGGCCCAACACGCACTTGGCCGGTTTTTTCCATGTGAATTTCCTATTATTGGCTCTAGCCAAGCCCTTTTGCTCTAGCAAAAGGGCTGTGTCATGTGCGAAGGCAGATTGATTGATTGTCTGTTAAAGCCATGACAGGACATTCGAAAATCGAAGTTCGTCTCTCCCTGCCTTACATCGCCTAGCACAAAATAGTGTAAGCAAGACGGAACTAGTAAAATACATGGCATTTTGTGTTTCAAAATGTTACAGATGGCGTCATTACCTCTCCCCGGCCCTTATCGCTCTCGCTTCGGTTCCGTTAAAGAAATGCGATAAACGAATTCGACGATCGGAAATGCCATCTGTCGGGCGGGAAGGCGGAGGCTTTTTTGTACTCCAAATAGATCTATGTCACGAGATTATTTTTTTGCTTCACCTTAATTTTATTTTGATTGCGTTAAACTGTTATACATAACTGGTGTTTTTTTATAAAATACAAATTAGTAATAAACCGTGTTAATAGACGACAATAACTATTTCCTGGGAACTATTTTCGGGATAAAAAGTAGCCTATGTCCTTTCCCGGAACCCCAACTACCTATCTCCATACCAAATTTCATCTCAATCGGTCCAGCGGTTGAAGTGTGAAGAGGTAACAGACAGACAGACAGAGTTACTTTCGCATTTATAATATTGACTAGCTTTTGCCCGCGACTTCGTCCGCGTGGAATTCGGTTATAGCATTCCCGCGTGCTGTAAGCGTTCTTCCGGGATAAAACACGTTGTTTAAACGGAACTTAATATATAAGTAGCCGGTTTAGAAGATACATACAAACTTTCAACCCCCGTTTTACCCTCTAAAGGGGGGAATCTCTAAAAATACTTTACTAACGCTCACTTACGTCTTACGTTATAAAAGGAAGCCCTGCCAAGTTGCATGTTTTAAGCCTAGCGGTTTAGAAGTTTCATCATATAAACTTTCAACCCCCGTTTTACCCCTTTAAGCCCCCCCCCCCCCCTTAAAGGGAGGATTCCAAAGATCCTTTGTTAGTGCTCACATAAATCATAAAAAAAATCTTTTAGCCAAATTTCATGTTTCTAGGTCTATCGGTTTAGAAATTACATACAAACTTCCAACCCATTTTTACCCCCTGAAGAGGGGAATTTCCAAAAATCCTTTATCGACGTTGACTTATGTTATAAAAGGAACCTCCCTGTCAAGTTTCACGTTTTTAAGCTTAGCGGTTTAGAAGTTTCATACAAACTTTCAACCCCCTTTTTACCCCTCTAAAGGAGGAATTTCAAAAAATTCTTTATTAATGCTCACTAAATTTTTAAAAATAACCTCTCTGCCAAGTTTGATGTATTTAAGCCTAGCGGTTTAGAAGTTTCATACAAACTTTCAACCCCCTTTCACCCCCTTAAAGGGGAAATTTCCAAAAATCCTTTATTAATATTTACTTACGTTATAAAAGGAACCTCCTTGCCAAGTTTGATATTTTTAAGCCTAGCGGTTTAGAAGTTTCGTACTTACTTTCAACCCCCTTTTTACCCCCTTAAAGGGGGAATTTCCAAAAATCCTTTCTTAGTGCTTACTTACGTCATAAAAGAAACCTTCCCGCCAAGTTTCATGTTTCCAGGCCGAGCGGTTTAGAAGTTTCATACAAACCTTAAACCCCCTTAATACCCCTTCAGGGGGGGAATTTCCAAAAATCCTTCCTTAGTGCTCACTTTACGTCATAAAAGAAACCTTCCTGTCAAGTTTCATGTTTCTATGCCAATTAGTTTCGGCTGCGCGTTGATCGATCAGTCAATCAGTCATTCAGTCAGCCAGTCAGTTTCTTCTTTTATATATTTAGATTACGTTATAATCACATTTTTTCCCGTTCCCGTGGGAATTTCGGGAAGTCCTTTCTTAGTGCTCCCCTACGCTCCCCAAGGAACCAGCATGCCAAATTTCAGATCCTTATGATGTTCCCGCGACTTCGTACGCGCCTAAAAATTTAAATGTAAAAATCCCTTTTTTCCCCGTTCCCGTGAGAATTTCGGGAAATCCTTTCTTAGTGCTCCCCTACGCTCCCCAAGGAACCTGTATGCCAAATTTCAGCTCTCTACGACCAGTATTTTCGGCTCTCCGTTGATATGTCAGTCAGTCAGTCAGTTTCTTCTTTTATATATTTAGATAGATAGATAGCTGTTTCCCACGACTTCGTACGCGCCTAAACATTATAATGTAAAAATCCCATTTTTTCCGTTCCCGTGGGAATATCGGGAAATCCTTTCATAGTGCTCCCCTACGCTCCCCAAGGAACCTGCATGCCAAATTTCATCTCTCTACGATGATCCCCGCGACTACGTACGCGCCTTAAAATGTAATAAACCCATTTTTTCCCGTTCCCGTAGGAATTTCAGGAAGTCCTTTCTTAGTGCTCCCCTACGCTCCCCAAGGAACCCGCATGCCAAATTTCAGCTCTCTACGATGATCCCCGCGACTACGTACGCGCCTTAAAATGTAAAAAAAACATTTTTCCCGTTCCCGTGGGAATTTCGGGAAGTCCTTTCTTAGTGCTCCCCTACGCTCCCCAAGGAACCTGCATACCAAATTTCAGATCTCTACGATGTTTCCCGCAACTTCGTATGCGCAGAAATATTAAAATGTAAAATCTCGTTTTTTCCCGTTCCCGTGGGAATTTCGCAAAATCCTTTCTTAGCGGATGCCTACGTCATAACATCTACCTGCATGCCAAATTTCAGCCCGATCCGTCCAGTGGTTTGGGCTGTGCGTTGATAGATCACTATATCAGTCAGTCAGTCAGTCAGTCAGTCAGTCACCTTTGAGTTTTATATATTTAGATATGAATTTTTAAAATCTCTTTGGTAACAAAATTTTAATTCTCTATTTAAATTTAAATGCCACAAAATAAAAAAATAAAAGAATAAAAGTAAAACAAAATGAAGTTTGTCCCTAAAATATAGAAGTAGGTACTTTAGAAATTCCTTAAACCAATCATAAAGTATCATAAAGGCTTGTTTACTACTTAATAATGCAACTTGGCAAGGTTTACATGCACATCGGAGCCGGCGCACCAAACGGCTCGGCATTTCGCACAAACTAGCCGCAGCGGCGAGCGATTTCTTAACACATCCCGCAATCGGGAACCTCGTAATTCTATAGGCGACTATGGTTAGTTCGCTGATGATGCAGTGCATTCAATAAAACTCAATAAATGATATTAGTAAAATGCTCGCCAATCGTGTCCAAGCGTGCGGATTGAGTCCGCCGGCCCGCGATACCCGTCGTGAAAGCGCCATCGATTCTGCCCACCTCACTTAAAATGCAAATTCTGCTATAACTCTCGAGACTGGATGACAAAGGTTTATGATACCAATACGACTAATGGACGATCAACTTGTCTGATAACTTTGGGTCTACGAATGCTGGTTTAATATTATACTTCAGTTAGAAGCAACCTGAAAGCAGAGTAACATTAGTGTTTGCATATTGAGACCGCCTTGTGAAAGTTACACCTATCTAAACATTGCCTTTTTTACTACATATAACAAGTTTTTCAAGGCATTTATATGCCACCTACACCATTACCTAATGATCTATATACACTTACATTGCCATTACTAAAAGTCTTAAGTTACTCTGATAATGTTAGAGGGCCGGGGCGACCGAGCTTTGCTCGGGTGAAAATAGCTAGAACCGAGTTTTCTCAGATATGAGACCTAGCTAGATCGATTTGTCGCTCACGTAAACCCCTATATTCCAAATTTCGTCCAAATCGTTAGAGCCGTTTCTGAGATAAATAAATAAACTAGTTTAGTGCGTTTAAAGTATAAGATATATTTTTAATTAAGCAATTAATAACAAACGATAAACTTGCGATGTGTCAGACGGAGTCGTGAGATTTCTCCATTTATAGGCGATAATCCTTTAAACGGTAAGCGCTGATTTGTGTTCTGCATTAATTTCATCGAATGAGTTTCGCTGTCGAAACGTTTAAACATTTGAGAAACTGTTAATTGAACACCAGAATCATATTTAGATTGGCACTTAGTTGTTTATTTTATGTTCTTGATCTAATGTACCTATCTTTTCCAGTGGATCGACTGAGGAGAACAACTACGAGTAAATTATTAGTAATTACGTAATCTGTAGGGCAAGAAGCGAGTTTTAACGAAATAATTTGAGTAAGGAATGGAAGAAATGGCTCCAAATTGAGGCGGCCGAACCGGTCCGCGTCCGACGCCGCAAGAAAGTTATTTTTTAGCTTTTTGTTGAGTTTACCCTTGAACCACGCTTAGAAGCAAGCTTACTCGTATTCGCGCCTTAGCAATTCGACTAGAAGATTCCGCAAAATGTTAAAGCAAAGTACACGGGTACTAGAGTTATAAATTGTCTCTCGCATCCCTTAAACATGAATCTGGACAGTGTACGAGTATGCACAGGTGTATGGTAACATTTTATGGATCTTTTTCTCTAAGGAATTCGTCAGATTCAGCTGACATAAACTAAAGCACGACTATTTATCTAGCCGCGACATAGAGCTGTAAAATACGAATTCTTAGGAATATTTGTAATGCATACCTTCCTAACATGAACGAGCCGAAGGTACAAATATTTTGGAATCTGTCCAACTACAAGTACACGTTCGTAGCCAAACTATAGGCATGTATTCTACTTTAAGAACAGCGCGACAAAGTAATCCGCCAAGCAATCATCTAAAATTCTCGTTTTCCTTTGGTTTTCCTGTATAATTTCAGCGCGCTGGCACTTCCGATTGGTTTTCATTAACTTTCACTGAAAGTGCGCGGAAGAGTCGATCGATACTTTATCGATCGGTGGTGACGCACACTCTACCGGAAATATGATTTGCAAGCGGACATCACAAGCCTAGATCGGGATTCTTATAAAACCAACACGATTAAATTATTATTGTTTTTCCAGTTGTGCCTTCGGTCTTGTTTTAGGTTTTCGAGACACATTTTTAAACCGGACGCAAAACGAGGTTTGTTTATAATTTTGCCGCTGAAAATATTACAGCTTCCTGAAATACATGAAACACCCAAATAGAGACAAAATTCTCTATTCTTATCATGTGTGTGCCTATTTTTATCATTATGATGAACTTCCTGTTGGGGGGGGGGGGGGGCGATCCCAGCGATATAAGATACATTTAGGCAAGTATACTGTAGTATGTAAGAATTCGGTTATAGCATTCCCGCGGGAACTGAGCGTTAAACTATAACATTTTATATACGAAAACCTTCCTCTTGAAACACTCTAGACAGACAGCGAAGCGACTTCGATTTATACTATGTAGTGATTATTAATAACACTAGTGCGGTTTCACGCATCAATTGAACTTTCTTTGTCGATTCACCTCGCCTGTACCTATGCACCTTTTGGCTATCAACGCGATTATCTACTATGTAGATCGATATAAAGTGCTTGTTAAATTAATTGGCGCGCGATGTTTTTATATTGTTGATCGTCGTGTCATCGTGTAGACCACACGCCGAGCCAAATAAACGATTTGATTTGAATATTTGCATAAGTAATGTACCTATTATATCACTTTATGTTTCACTCAAAATTAAAGTTTTTCGTATGAAACATATTTTAGGTAGAGTCAAAAATACTCATAAGTATGTAATACCAAATTTTCTGGTAAACATTTTTATATTTCGTAAATCTTATGAAATAAAAGTAATAGATGGGATTGAGATCCCGCTGCGAAGCAATCTGGGCGTCGCCGTTACGTGCAGCAAGAAACGCACGCGTCACCGCGATTGATCCATGTTGACAGTCGATTGGGACTTAATATACCGCGATAGTTGCATTTTACCTTAGCACTCATAGAGTACGGATCATATTTTATTGGATAAGTACATCATCATCATCATTTCAGTAGAAAGATCCACTGCTGGACATAGGCCTCCCCCAAAGCTCGCCACTCAGACTGGCCCTGTGCTACTTGCTTCCACCGGTTTCCCGCAACCTTCACGAGGTCGTCGCTCCATCTTGTTGGAGGCCTACCCACAGCTCGTCTCCCGGTTCTCGGGCGCCACTCGAGAGCTTTCTACGATAAGTACATACAGTTGGAAAAAACCGGCCAAGTGCGAGTCGGACTCGCGCACCGAGGGTTCCGTACAAACCTGTAAGGTTTACAAAGTTCGTTCTTTACGACAATCGAGTCATAACTATGGTATTTTTATTGCAAAATGAAATTCATAACATTACAATGGGGAAAGATGGAGTAGCATAAATTTAAGACAAAGATCTTAAAAAATATATATTTTGTAATGTAACTAAAAATTTAAGGTTTTCGGAATTTTTCCTTTATGTGTGCTATAAAACGTTGCTTCATGCCAAATTTCAAGATTCTAGGTCGACTGGAAGTACCCTTTAGGTTTTGATTCCCTTGCGAGTACTTGCGAGTTTCAAAATATGCAGCTTAAATTGCTGTTTCTTTTGATTGCGTTGACATAGAAGTTTGATTTTGTTACAGCTTAAAGGTATTATAGACCTGAGTATTTGGTATGAATTTCAATTTAATACCTTTACGCGTTTATGAGGAAATGGGTAGT
The DNA here is from genome assembly GCA_963971205.1 of Aethes cnicana. Taxonomy (NCBI): domain Eukaryota; kingdom Metazoa; phylum Arthropoda; class Insecta; order Lepidoptera; family Tortricidae; genus Aethes; species Aethes cnicana. Next base: position 48,242 of record OZ020278.1, on the reverse strand, counting down.
AAGTTTAAAATTATTAAAAAAAAATATATTATGTGATGTAACTAAAAATTTATGGTTTTCGTAATTTTTCCTTTATCTATGCTATAAGACGTTGCTTCGTACCAAATTTCAAGATTCTGAGTTCACGGGAAGCACCCTGTAGGTTTTGATTCCCTTGCAAGTGTCGAAAATTTGCGGCATAAACGGCTGTATCTTTTGATTGCGTTGGCTTAGAAGTTTGATTTTTTCACAGCTTCAAGGGACAGTAGACCTGAGTAATTGATATAAATTTCAGCTTCATACCTCCACGCGTTCCTGAGAAAAAGGGTCTTGACAGACGGACAGACGGACAACAAAGTGATCCTATAAGGGTTCCGTTTTTTCCTTTTGAGGTACGGAACCCTAAAAATATGCATAAAAGTTGTTAATGGTAGGGCCTGGTGCTAGGTCCGTTCGGGATGGTCCACCTTCCCCCCTTATGTTACTCGCTAGCGACTACGTAAACGATTTGTATGAAGAATAGTACAGCGCCTCTGGCGGTCACTCGTTGAACTAAAATTCTTCAAACAAATCGTTTACGTAGTCGCTAGCGAGTACGGTCACTGTAAACTCATGGTAGTGCTACTAGTCATACACTGTACCTACTAAAACTACTTTTCAGGAAATAACCAACAATCTGAGAGATATATTTCACTTCGTAGTGCGGTGTATACAAGTTCGAGGAGTCAACTTTGCTTTGAGTCATGTGACGGTTCTATATGTCCTTACTAGTAAAGACTTTTAATATCTTGACGTTTTGACTTTCTCCATCCCTATGAAATATCTTTGCTTTCCGAATGAGTGCCTAATATTATACCGTAAGTAGGTACTTCACCTGTGTTCTGTACTTTCTATAGCTCCATATTTCTCGTTTTCATAACCTTTCTCTCATATCAGCGGTTAACCGACGTTAGATTGGAGATAATCTAGGGCATTTCGAACAAACCTACATTGTAACAATTGTAACCAAAGATACCGCGGAGCGAGTTTTGTTAGATCAGCTGTCGAGGATGAATTAAGTGAGCAATTTTATTTTACTACTTACATATTGTCGAATACTAAGTATATAAATAATTTTGAACCAATATGTTCCAAAAATTATTCCACTCAACATGACTAATGCTTCCGTCAATTGCGATGACGATTTTCTGTGGGTTCTGATGTCTTGAAAAAATCTAATTGGCTTTGACTAAGTATATTAATTTGAAAACAACTGAGCCTTGCTGTGAAGCATGGGTATACGTATACATATAAGCGAGGGCTAGGTAAGCTAATGTGTGAAGCCTAAAAACCCCGCCCCTTGTGGTAGTAGGCTCAGAGTTTTAGAACAAGCCACATGACGACGCGTCGCGATGACCTTTTGTGAGAATTTGTACATTTATTTAAATACAATGTGTAAGGCTTTTACCCAATATTTCCCAACGTCCGCCTATCGGTCAAGTGCGAGCGGCCGGGCGTGGCGGCAGGTGCGAGGCGGTTGCTCCGCTTGCGCCTGCGACGGACGCTCATTCATTTATTTACGCCTACGTGTAGTGTTATCGAACTTCCATTAATCAATTGGGTATTTACTTCACAACCTACTAAATAGCTTGATTTTGTTCCGTTTGCGATAGAGACTAGGTGGTCAGCGCTCTGGAGCCATGACTTTAGTTTGAATTTCAGTCGTTGAGGCAACATTCGAGGATACCTTAGATAGAAGTAGGTTGTGCGATCTCATAATGAGTCCTTGTAGTATTCTTTTGCATTTATTACATGCTATTTATATTGTAATTTGAGTCGAGTAAAGATCTACAGATTTTGATTCTAATTGCTGATTTGTTTCTTAACCGAAACATCTTGTTGGTTAAGTATTTGCGTTGATTTCTGACGTGCGCGATGATATTTCCACATCGCGTAAAATCAGACAATATAAAAAGGAAAACGTTCTTTAAACATTGTACTACCGCTCTAATTCGCATCGCAGTAGCAGACTACTACAAGACTAGGTCTGCAGGCCCAAGCGGAGCGCGGCGCCGGCGCAGGGCGCAGGGCGCGCCAGGTCGCGCATGACGGCCATTGTGCGGTCCCACGCGCACCGGAACCGCAAGTTATGCTGCGCGCCTAGGGGCGCAAAGGGTAATGTCTATAAGTCTTAGCCGTTTTGAAACTTTACTTCTTGTCTACTACTATTATATTGCGGCTGGGAATAGGCCGCCTCTCATCACGAGACGGTTTGGACTTGTGGCGGAGCCACCAAGCATATCAGATAAAAATAAAAAAATCTCGCTGGAAACAAGCCTCGCGTCTTTGACAGATGGGTATCGGTGAAAATCCGCCATTACGGATCGGCGAGAGCTGTCATCTGTTTGATTTGATATGCTTGGTGGCTCACTGCACCGGCCCAGTACATATTAGGGATTTTGTACAAATCCTTCAATCAGGTAGGTACTTTCTTTGTAGATGCGCGCAGGTTTCATCACGATGTTTTGTCCACAGAAAAGCTAGTGGTAAATTCAAATACTTCGTTTTTTTCACGCGGTGCGATCGGCTTAAGAGTTGCGATCCGGAATTAATCCCCGACCCTCTGCATGAGAGGCGGGAGGTCAAACCAATAAGATGTGTTACCACGCGTCTTTCGGATCTAGTCTACGATGTCAATCAACTGACACCAATGAAAACGTTTAATAACTCTAAATATGTGTAGTAAGGTACTGCTGCTACATACAGCAAGTAAGGTACTGCTGCTACATACAGCAACGTCTAACACCACAAATATCTCCATAAGTGTTAAGTCTTCTTACGTGTAATCTACTTCGATCTGATCTTGTCTACTTTTAAAACTGGTAAATAACCTGTCTTCAAATCACGGCGGTTCTTGTTCCACACTAACATCTACAGGATCTAAATACTAAGAAATGAGGAAATCAAGACGTTTTCTTTCCATGATTAACTTTATAATTAGATAATGCACAGCCGCAGATGGCATGGTTGGTGTACATACACCCTTTGATTTGCATGGCTCGTTTCCGCCGAGCCCGCATGCTGCTGCATTCTGGAGTGCAAGTCCTAATTAGAACCTCTCCTAAGGACTCGCGATAAAATATTTTGTGAATTACTAGTGATTGCAGATTTGGTTGTTAATTAATCGAACATTATTTAAACAAGTATCCTATTCAAACTCCACACATATTTGCTTTAGAGCGTTTTTTGTTCTTCATATTTTATTCCGTTAAGAAAACAAACTCAGCGTAATTAAGCCACGAATAACACATTAAAAAGAAGATTAATAGCATCATTTATAATGTAACGTAAGCTTAATTGTATACTTTACAAAATAAAGTCAGATTTGGGGCATTGTCGTTCAACCCGCCGCTGAATTAATTAACGCGCACCTGGTTAAAATATTTCCATACAAATTGCATACCAGCCTCCCGACGAGAAGGCTCGTAACGAAACACAAAAACATTAACACGAGAGATTTGTAGCGAATAAATAACTCGGACGAAAAACAACATGTCCCGTTACAGCAAAAACTCTTTGCTAACACGACGAATTAAAATGATAAGTGTACAAAATATGTATGTGTTCCCCTCTCGGAGTTCAGTCCCCCAGCAGTTAGACAAAAGGCTTCTTCAGTCATTGTCAAGCCTCTACGGATGTTGTGAGAACCAAACTGGTTTGTAGAAAACAATCTTCTTTATCACAACAATCCTAAATGACATTTGCATCGCATTTGTGGTATATTTTTTTATTAAAATAGAGACATTATAAAGATAAGCACTACTTGAGCCATTGTAATAAAAGTCACTGTTAAAGGCTGCTTGTTCTGAGTAGGATTTTATACAGTTCTATGGATTATTTCACTTCCAGTTTTTAACGTTTTAATCAAAAGCGAACAGTTCAATGGCATGTTTATTTTCGCAAACTCATCACACCATTGAAACCCATTGACGTCCCCTCTTCGTTTAAATGAACCCTGAGCCATTGTAAGCCGGTATTACATCACGAGATTCACGAGAGGAATAAACCGGTGTTTTGTCGCTATTGTGTGCGCCGGCGCCGCTTGGCAATAATAACTGCACTCGATGCCATCCGCCATTGATTGAACGAAATCATTATACGGTGTACGGCACGAGTCTGGAGAGACGAGCGATATACAGTTGGGTCAATTTAAATGAATTTTAGTAATTTATTTTTATTTTATCGATTGCCGGCATCTTATAATTTGAGAACCTATACGTATAGATGTTATAGTTATAGAAGTATTGAAAAACTGTACAAAGCCAGTCACCGTGGAAATATCGGTATAAAAGTACCCTTTGTTATTTCCAGGTTTCTCAAATCAATTTCAACAAAGTCGGTCCAGTAGTTTCAACGTGAAGGACGGACAAACAAACAGACTGTCACATTTATAATATTAGTAAGTAAGTAGGTACGTAAGCATCGCGTTAGCGTTAGAATTGTCAGTAATCTGGCCGTGAGCACCTGAAAATCTACAACAAGGATTTCTAAAGGTATCCAAGGTGGTGTACGTACAAAGACCATCTTGCTTGAGCATTGGTTTACCTATCATTCAGTAGTCAAGATGATCCAGAAGCTATATTATTCCAATCATGTTAAGTTAACGGATCATAAGTAGATAAACCCCCGCTCCCGCCCGTGACCTGCGCCAGCGCACGACTGACTTACCGCTGTTACGCTAGTTTATTTATACCGAGTTGTAAACGTCAATTTGATGGGCATTGTCCGCCGCGCTTTACGAGCTGTCCTGGCTGCGACGTGTTTATCAGGGATAAAGGGCGGTGTGATGTTGACGGATGGGTGGATCGACTGCGCAGGACTGCAGTGTTTAATTTAAACGATTATTAAAATGATAAAATGGACCAGGACAATCCGATTAACTGCCAAGTCAAAAGTACCTCCAATCCGACCAGCATGGAATGAAATGAAAGTTGAAAAAGCGAGAGAGCCTCAGAGAGGCATGTTAGAGTAGAAAATGGAAGAAAGGGGTCTCTGCCTACGTTTTCTTCTATGAGTACGTAAAATTTAATAAATAAATAAATCTTGGAACATTTCACACAAATTGACCTAGCCCCAAATTAAGCAAAGCTTGTACTATGGATGCTAGAAAACAATATAAATACTCATATAGAGAAATACAAACATATAATACTAACATCCATGAATCGAGTACAAGCATTTGTGCTCATCACACAAAGTTTGCCCCGAGCGGGATTCGAACCCGCGACACTCGGAACAGTGGGCAGGGTCTCTACCAACTGAGCCAAACCTGTCGTCTTTCGAATTTGAATTACAGGTCGGGGTATATTTGAAATCAACCAATTTTAGTAGTTCAAGATTAAATTGTGTAAAAAATTGGGCATATTATTGTATTTTAAGTGTGATATTATTATATTGACTTGAGATGAAATGTCACAATTCAAGTAGAAGGCCTTATCATTAGCATCATAGCGCGGACATGGACAGGCGCCTCAACCGTTCGGTGGCATTTCTTCACTTCCCCTTCTAACGCACAAAGGGCTCTAAAATAAATTCAACTTGATAAATTAATTGCATCCCTGTCGCCTACGATATACGTTTCATTTTAAAAAGACAGCATTGAAAAAATATAAAATTGTTGTCAATCGAATTATATCTTTACAAAAATGGGCTTTTGGTTGTTTTTTGAATGAATCGACTGTATAAAGAATAAGGAGCGAATAGAATTATACCGGTTGTCAGGTTTGATATAATCAAAGCGTTTTTTGTGCTCGAGGTAATTAGAAGCGATCTAAAGGAGGGTCCAACGGTTTTGTAGTATTATATGGCCTTGCAGGGGTTAGTGTGAGGTTTATTGGAATTATTATAATGAACTCTGGTTTTGTACTTTAATATATTTTTATTCGTGGTGAATTGAATTAGAGCATAAATTATTTATATGCATGATCAAACTCCCTAAATTTTATCGGAAGGAGGGAAAATTTGTATTTCATCACTTTATGGCTCTTACAGTATCAGAGTACAGTACAGTACCTAACAGTCTTACCTAAATTGTCATAAGGCCTTGGGCTCCGATAACTTCACCATCTCCATACTTTCATTTTTTCAACACAAAAAACAATTTACAGAAGTACTTAGGTAAATGGACGACTAAAATGACTGGCGGTTTGAAGCGGGCAAATTCTCAAGAACAAAAGACATCAACGCGCGCGCAATTCGATTCACTAGCTTCAATTTCAATGAAAAAGTTGTAAAGTTGATAGAATATCATTCCTCATTCGCAAAGTTTTTAGCGCAGTCGTAATTCCAGCATTGTGTAAGAAACAATGAATTGGGAGAGGAAAGTCGTACAACCGAACAAAGGCACGGCGGGGTGGCGTTGTGATCTGATGGATCACAACATCAGAACGCCGACCCACAATTATTTGTTGAGTAAACTCGTAAATCCTTGCAAAAATCTTGATTAATTAAACTTCGCATATATTACCATCTTCATCGTAAGATCGTACCTAAATTAAAACATTTGATAAATGGAATTTTCATTGTTTGCTAGAGGTTTAAATGGCCTGAACACGATTACGAGTTAATATGTAGGTACTAAGTGCTTCATAACTGCCCTAAGAATGAGGATATAACTAAGATGTGCAACAGTTGTAAGACTACAATCAGTATGTAAAGTATTAACGAACTTTATAGTTTATAGTGAAAGGGGACAGGGCAGATTCACGACACAGGCAGTAAAATGCTTATTATCATTAGTTCATTATAGAAGCAATATTACAATTTAGGAAAAACTCCTCATTCGACCCGTTTTTTAACACGTTGCTAATAAATTGATTAGACTGAGTCGTGATTATGAGTAGTTCACAAGATCCCGCGCGAAAGACGCCTTATATCCGGACCATTAGCGATTCGCAAGCGCTGTAGAGTTCTTGTGATGTCTAGTAACATGAAACTTGCAGTGACAGGCAGGCATGTAACACGAAACACTACTTCTTACTTCAGTACAATTTCCTGGTTAGCATAATGACTTCATTAGATGAACATGTTATAAAGGTAACCTCGTACTTTACGTGTAACTTCGAAAGGTTATATTTATCTACTTTATACTATGCTTTATAATTTTGTGCAATAAATCCTCAGAAATAATTGTATCCACGAGTTAGGGCTGCTAATAAATAGAATGTTACCAGAGCCTCGTTCGTTATCTGGGGCGTCCGTACAAAACGATATCTGGATATTTATTTGGCGCTGTTTTTACTGTATTGGGAGCCCTTTTGGCTACCAATTAAGTTATGCCCTTACTAATTGTTTTCTTCAACCGAATAAATCTTCAAAGCTTCTGTGACCACCGTAGTTTGCTGCGCGAGGTAATACATGGCTTTACCTCACGTGAAGATCAGAGCATGAAACTTGCCACATTCCCTGCTCCCATCCGCCATGTAAATCCGCGTCTCTGCTGTGTACGAGTAAATCTAGATCGCGTGCGCGCGCGCCGCACGCGCTGTCGCGGCGCAAATAATCAAGCATAGTGATTGAACGAAAAGCGACATTTATGCAACTGAAAATCAGCTTTTTGCGGCTAACACCGTGTGACGTGAGGTCTCGCTTCCTCATTATTAGTTACGAAGATATAAAATGATGGATATTTATGCGAACTTTTCTTATAATCTATCTGTATAGATGTGTTTGAAAGGTAAATGATTTTGGCATACCGCCGAGGTTTCAAAAATATCACAGAAAATGCAACCATTATACTCGCATGTAGCTGGTAGAGAGCCTGTTCTGTTCCGTAATCTCTCCTTATCGGGTCGATTGTCGAGTCCGCTATTATGACGGATAAACTATATAAGTATGTCCGTCTGTGCGTAAACCGTAAATACGCCGTGACTCGACGTGCGCCGGCGCACTTTTTACTGCGTTTTTCAATTAAGCTCATCTGCTCCATGAGTTGCTTTGTTGAACAGACGGTGACTAGACGGATTGTCGGTAGGTACTTAGCTTAGGGAGATTCTTGTTTCACCATCACCACAACAACCTATTTTGCGGGCCTAGTGCGGATCGGGGACTTCATACATCCTTGAATTACATCTCAGATGCGTGCAGGTCAGTGGCGGTTCTAGGGGGGGTCATGAGTTCATGCCCCCCCCCCCCCCAAATCTTTGTCTGGGACCTTTGTCCTTCACCGAAACTGAGGGGTGCGAGATGGATTCGAACGTCCAACCCTCTGCATGAGAAGCGGTATGTCGAACAACTAGGCCATCACGGCTGTATTCTTATTGACTGTCCATGTCCACTCGTGTAGTTGGTTTTTTTTAGTGCCAATTGGTGCCTTAAGTACCTATTGAGTCGATTAATATTTTTTTTACGATACCTATTCTTAACTATTTCGCTTCATTCATCATCACCAAGTAGCATAAATACTCGTAATACATAAATTACTCTGCCAATTCTTATTAATTTTAATTTATCTCGCTCTCTCAAACTCTCGACTGCTACGTATGGTAATCACGCTATATACATAATTACTAGTGTCTTCAATAAAATCCAAGTGAAGGGAAACTCCTCGCACGGCCAGCTGGCCACGGCAGACAAAGCGTTTTATGCCATGCTCGGATTGTATAAAACAATAATTTAATTAAGCCCGTCCCTGCGCGCCAGCGCACTTTCGCGCTCATTTGAATAACGCCTACCTGCGTTTACACCGTGAGGCAGAGATGGCTGGATACTTGCATGAGTGTTTAGCATTCCATATGATACTTGATATTATGTTGCTAGTGGTAGGGCCTGGTGATAGGTCCGTCCGGGGAGGTACCACCGTCTTTCCCCGCTAACCTGCCTCCAAATAGCAGTGCTCGCACTGTTGTGTTCCGGTAGGGGGTTAATGATCCGGTGAAATTTCTGGCACAGAAGCATTCCATCTTGGGCCTCAGGGTTGGCAACGAATTAGAGATTTTATGATTTCCTAATGGGGGATCATAGGGCCGCAGTGACCACTTACCATCAGATGGGCTGTGCGCTCGTTTGCCTATACCAATGATGTAAAAAAATTGAATTAACTATTTGAAGAACCTATCTATCTGAGAAAAGAAAATCCTGGAATTCTTGGGCCTCATGTCTCGGAAGGAAGGGCATAACCTCGAGCAACTCATAAGTGTCCGGTAAGGTGCTCGCCAAACGGCAGAGGTGTCGCGACCCAACGAGATGGTCGGACCAGATCCGATCGTCGCTGGACACCAGCTGCATGATGTTCTCGCCAAGGATAGGTGAGTAAGAACCTGATGGAGGATAGAATTTACCATTGAGCTTTTGGGGACTATAGCCCAAACCCTTTCGTGATGAGAGGAGGCCTATGTGCCCAGCAGTGGGACTTACATAGATTGTTGTAGCGGACGCGTGCAATGCCACTAGCGTTAGAAGGGCAAGCGCTTTGTCGCGAACCGGTAGACGAGCTGTCGGTAGGCCTCCAACAAGATAGAGTGACGACCTTGTAAGGGTCGCGGGAACGCGGTGGATGCGAGTAGCACAGGGCCGGGCTGAGTGGCGCGCCTTGGGAGAGGCCTATGTCCAGCAGTGGACTCTTTCGGCGGAAATGATGATGATGATGAACAGTTAAGCCAGTTTATTTTTTTCTTATGAGTCTGATACCTACCGACCCAAAGCTTCATACAATACGAGTAGGATTATGTTATGTGATATAGTATCTGCATCAGTTTCACAAAGAACTCGAATTTACAACTAAATGATACTTAGCTAATGTTCCTTAACTGGTTCGTCGAGATACGTGCCAGCTACTCGTAACCCTCTTTAGCGGATTTTCTTCTAAGAGAAAGTTTTGACTTAATATACATTATATAAATTGACTGTAGGGTTTGAACCCGCGCGACCCTAAGATGACTAGATTTATGTTATTCACCAGACTTCCATCTTGAAATCGATTTTATTAGGTTTTCTTAGGTAATTCTAAAAAAATAGTTTAACTATACATAAACCAGTCGACTTTATGATGAGATAAAGATTAAAAAATGTTCACCAACTTCGAAACTAAAACAATAAATTTCGAAAAACGACAACAAACGTCTATCGCTCTCGTCGTTCAGATGCACTAGAAAATTATTTGATACCGATACCTATTTCATATCATAAGTCAAGCCTCTTCAATAAGTTTATACTTAAATGTGTTTTATTGAACGTTCTTAAGTAGGTTCCTACCTATTTACTGGAAGCCGTACGCTGCTTCAAAAACCTTGAACATTAATATAGTAATAACGTTAAAGTTACTTATATAAATCAGCAATTTCGATAATCATAAATGACAAATACTTAACTAAGTAATGCTTCCTACAAAAATAAACGTACTTACTTACCTACGTCTAACTAAATGAACCACAAAACAAAATGTGTGCGTTAACTACCTACTCAGTTAAAAAACAAGACAAACAAAAAACAAACTTACCAATAGAATAGAAAAAAAATCAATCCTTTTAATTTAATCAGCAGAACACACCTAACCACATTGTCACTGTCACAAATCACATAGAATCACCACAAAGTTTTTTTATTAAATGTTTTACCTAATATAATATAACTTTTATTTGTCCGTTACGTGCGATCGTAGACGGTAGCGTGTTTACCCGTTACCGACGGCAGGGCGCGCGCTTCGCTCCGCGACCGCGACTGGACTGAGGCAAAGCTATAATTTGTGAGTCGGCGGGCCGAGACCGGAGCCCTGAGGCGTTGCGGCGCCTCGCCGGAGCTACTACAACAATAGGAACAGGACAACTGGATGATCTGTTTCTGCTACAGCCCAGCACAGTAGGTTAATTAGGTACTAAGACTGATCGTTAAAATTTAAATTTTATAAACAACTACATAGCTTTTGCCCGCGTGGAATTGGTTTTTCCGGGATAACAAATAGCTGGGGATCCCAACTATCTCCACACAAAATGTCACTTACCTAAATCAGTCCAGCGGGTTAAGAGTGAAGACGTAACATACATATACCAACAGTTACTTTTGCAATTTTTATATTAGCGTGGACTAGCGAAGCGAACCGCCCCGGCTTCGCACGGGTAGTAACAACACAAATTATACGCCAAAACCTTCCTGTGAAGTCCTCTACCTAGAGAACTGCATGAAAATCCTTTCATTCGTTTTTGAGTTTTCCGAGGACAGAACAGACAGACGCGGCTGGGAACTTAATAACATGAGTGATTCCAACATAGTTCTGTGTCTCCGTCCGGAATTTTCATCAACTAAGTAATAAATGTTAATCTTTATATACATAGTCTGGCTATACCTTATTATGAGTTAGCGCCTCACTCGAGGATATCAGCGAATTGGCTATGGGTGAAAAATGACAATGTGCTCGATTTTTTTTTAAGGAAAGGTCCAAGTATGCAGCACTACTTCTTGAAAAAAAGTGTTGATACTATTGACATTATTGATTTTTTCAAGAAGTAGTGCTGCATACTTGGACCAAGGAAACACCTTTATTTCAATCGTCATAACACAAAATCAATTTCTTTTTTTTACGCGAAATCTACGGCACGGAAAATTCTGAGATTTTTTTCTCTTGATACGGAAGGTTATTCCTATCCATAAAAAAATAATCGAGCACATTGTTATTTTTCACCCATAGCCAATTGGGCGGGACACCGTAAGTCCTACGTCCTACTAGGTCTAGGAAAAAGGGTCATAAAGCAAAAGAAAAAGAGCCAAGTTTCCTTAATTTTTTACCTATTTATGTAGCATATAAGTAGGTACTTACAAGTGTGTTTATGGGTGTTAAGTTAAAGGTATAATTTATACCTACTTTTGAAGCCCAGACTTGTTTGTCGTTAAGTTTATGGCTAATTTCGATCCACGGAATCAGATAAAACCGACAAGATAAACCAGCGGCCGCTTTTATCCAAAGGTTTAATGCTAACTAGAAACATTAAGGACTTTAACGTTTTCATTCGCATTTAAATAGAAAACGAGCCTCTTCCGACACACGCAGAGTTAAGTAGGCATTACATTTAACTACGCACTAAGTAAAACGTAATTGAGAAATCCTATTTAATCTCAGGCAAACCGTTTTATATTAAAACTAGCTTTTGCCCGCGACTTCGTATGCGCATAAACATTATCATGTAAAATCCCATTTACAGTTATTTTCTTATTTCTCTCTATTATTCTCGTTTCCATAGAAATTTTTGTATTTTTGGGATCTATCTTAGTGCTCCCCTACACTCTCCAAGGAACCTACGTGTCAAATCGAAGCTTCCTAATGGCTTCCTACGGCTTTGCGTAGTCATTAAGGCCCGCAGCTCAATCACGTTCGCCATTAGCTTCAAGCCAATTGCTAGTTACACTTTCTGATCGCCGTTGACACTTGATTAATCGCGATTAGTTTCATATCTATAGCCACATATAGCTAATGAATGCAATGACCGATTGAGATTACTAATGAATGTAAGGACCGAAATCACAGATTACTAAATGTAGCTACCGAAATTGACGTTTCGTTGATGGACGTTTCGTTATTGCAAGAAATCAAAATGAACATAGATAACTTTAATCACCGTAAGCTCAAAAAGAAGAGTTTTTCTACTGTTGATATCAACATTATACATTGGAAAGTCTGTTAAAATACAGCAAGCGTCGAAAAATGGCCTATTTTAGAAATAATGCACACTGTAATTTCTAGGAAACGAAACGCTTTTATTGAACATTGTGCTACGGACGCGTTCACTAATTCAACATGTCATGCTTTCAAATATGATTTGTTCGATGAGATAAATTTGAAATATTTTGAATTCATTCCTTTGTTAGACTAAATTAGAATACATGTGAAAAAAGTGAGCGTATTTTTATAAATGGACATTGAAAAATATCGTGGGTTTTCTGAAATGTTCTACGTCAGATGGCAGCACTGTAGCGTCAAGTCCAACCACCTGCCTGTCAAAATACATGTAAATACATGAGTTGTATTTTCCAATAACTTTTTGGTTTATTTATTCTTAGAATCGTTATAAGAGTATTGTTTACGAAGATGCCACAGTATTGTGCAGTGCCTATGTGTACAAATAAAGAGGGCATAAGTTCCCTATAGCTGATAAAAAGCCGAATGCATTTACCAGCTCTCTCTCTCCAGCGAAAAATAGCCTCGTTTATAAAAGTCACTTCACGGCGGACGATTTCCAGCTACCGAAGGACTAGACTCGGTACTAGAAAAACGTAAGGATATTTTGTGCTTATTTATGATAAACTTTAGTTATGTCACCTTTGTTTGTGCGCATACCTTCAATGATGTAGTGCAAGCGTTTTTTTAGTACTTGCCTAATCAAAGAGAACTTAACTATAATATAACATTAATTTTATTATCGTTTCAGCCAGAGCTGTGTTGAAAAAATGTGCAGGGCCAAGTCAATTTCCATGGAATGGAATGAACAAAATTCTAGTTTGCATGAAAAAAGGAGCGACATCAAAGGCTTTTAGCGCGAAATTTAAGAAAAAACACTTTCCAAGTACAACAAAAAGAGAAGGATGACACCTACCTCATGGAAACTACAAACTTCTGCAAAGTGGAAATTGAATTCGAGACGAAACAGAAAGATATTGGTATCCAATGTGATTTAAGTGAAAGTGATGATTTCAAAACACAATGTCCTAAAAATGTAAACAACATTTTTATAACATGGATCAACATTTGGGTGCCAAACAAAACAATGCATAGATAAAAATATGAAGTACTATGGCAAGATTAATCCATGCACTGTGATAAAAATAGAGAAGCCCAAAAATCCACTTACACAACAGCTTACATATTTCACTTACAAATCAGCAAATACTCTAAAAGTTTTAGTTGGGATTTCTTTCAGCATCAGGCTGTGTCCGATGCATATGGTGGTTCTACGAGTAATCGTGAAGTGTTTGAAAAATGTGTGTGACCACGGCTGTAATGTGCAAGACCTAGTGTGCCATTAAGATGTTACAGTGAATGTGCCACAATTTTAAAAAATACTGATGGACAATTTGAGACTTCTCAACTGAGAAGATCAAAAAAGAATTCTTCAGAATGGATACATGGTGAAAGGGTTATAAGTGGCAAGTTGGATTCAAAATTGGTGCCTTTAGCAGATAGAATAATATTTGAATGTTTTATGTTGACCACTTTCAAAATTAATATTAAAAAGTAAACATGTTTTTTTTAAATCATTTATTTTATATTGCTTATACTACTACTACTACAGCCTATTTGCGTCCCACTGCTGGGCACAGGCCTCCCCTCATCATGAGAGGGTTTGGGCTATAGTCCCCACGCGGGCCCAGTGCAGATTGGGGACTTCACACACATCTTTGAATTACTTCGCAGATGCGTGCAGGTTTCCTCACGGTGTTTTCCTTCACCGAAAAGCACAGTGGTTAATTCAAATTGAATTTCACACAAGTAAACTTAGAGGTGCAAGCCGGAATCGAAACCCTGACCCTCTGCATGAGAGGCGGTAGGTCGAACCACTAGGTCACCACGGCTATAATGTTGCTTATAACAGTACTGTAATAAACATACTTGGTTAAATAATAAATAACAAGAATACAAATTAAAATATGTTTTAATTTCTATCACCTAGAACCTTACAATCTACATCCATACTGATATTATAAATGCGAAAGTAACTATTCCTATTTATGAATTTTTATTTAAAGTACTTTGCATTTATAACACATCAATTATCTAAACTGTATCTTCTTCATCAATTAACATGGTAATCAGTAGGTACTTATTGCGAATTCAAATTTCACAACATTTTTCATTAAATCATACTCAAGAAATTCAAATACAACCATCGCTGAGACTGACTGCTAAACAAACTCTGCAGAAAGCCTTTTTCAAAATTACAAATTCACATTACAAATAAATCCATATTAATATCCATATCCATATTAATATTATAAATGCGAAAGTAACTCTGTATGTCTGTCTGTTACCTCTTCACGCTTCAACCGCTGGACCGATTGAGATGAAAATTGGCATGCAGATAGTTGGGGTCCCGGGAAAGGACATAGGCTACTTTTCATCCCGGAAAAGCGCATAGTTCCCGCGGGAGCGCGATAACCGAATCCCTCGCGGGCGAAGTCGCGGGCAGAAGCTAGTTAATATTATAAATGCGAAAGTAACTCTGTCTGTCTGTCTGTCTGTCCGTTACCTCTTCACGCTTCAACCGCTGGTCCGATTGAGATGAAATTTGGCATGGAGATAGTTGGGGTCCCGAGAAAGGACATAGGCTACTTTTTATCCCGGAAAAACGCATGGTTCCCGCGGGAACGCGATAACCGAATTCCACGCGGGCGAAGTCGCGGGCAGAAACTAGTTAATATTATAAATGCGAAAGTAACTCTGTCTGTTACCACTTCACGCTTCAACCGCTGGACCGATTGAGATGAAATTTGGCATGGAGATAGTTGGAGTCCCGGGAGAAGACATAGGCTACTTTTTATCCCGGAAAAACGTATAGTTCCCGCGGGAACGCGATAACCGAATTCCACGCAGGCGAAGTCGCGGGCAGAAGCTAGTGTAATATATAAAATTGTCAGTATTTGTAACCAAACTTCTCCGAAACGGCTCGACCGTTTCGTATGAAACTTGGTGTGTATGTTCAGTAGGTCTGAGAATAGGACGAAGCTATTTTTCATACCAAAAAAAAAATCTAAGGCGGTACGAAGTCCGCTGGGTTAGCTAGTATTCCATTTTTTTTTCTCAACTACTCAGTGCTCTGCATACTTATGGGAATACTAGCTTCTACCCGCGACTTCACCCGCGTGGAATTCGGTTAACGCGTCCCAAGCGGGAAGAACCTAGTAAGGATATATGGGAATATTGCTGAATTTCTTCGATGAAAACATGAATCTTCACAGGAGTCATATTCTGAATTTCGTATCAATAATGTGTCTTTGTAAAACTTTTCTTCCCTATTTTTCTTTTCTGGGATTCAATCAGGGCTATCTTGATAGACTGACATTATTCTGAAACAGAAAATAACCGGCATGTTTAACAAAACCGAAATGGAATTCAAAGAGGCATGTTAAGCCTGAGGCCCTTTGCACTGCATTTCACGGGCATGGCGATCGTGCCGTGACCGTGTGCATGTGAAAAGGGCCTCATAGTGCGTTTACATTTAATAAACGTGCCCGTGAACGTCGTGTTGAACGCCGTTCATGTAAACACAATAAAAGCAGAGTGTTTACACGGCCGCGGGCGTGCTAGTCAGTGCAAGGATGGCAGACGACGAGGACGTTAATCTCGTGGGCGCTAACTGCTTTGGATTTCATTTACTTTGTTGGCGGATCTGAGTAATAGTCACGTTTTTTATACACTGAATATAATTTAATTCACTTATCTTGAAAATATTACAATTTTACACCAATAAAATTTTAGGAACGTCCGTTCGCCCTTTATGAAACTTATAACACCAACAAGAGAGAGGTCCGACAGCGACCTCATTCACTCTAAAGATACGTTCAAGTTAAAGTAAGTACCTAGGCTGCGTTCTGAAATTACTGAGACGTGTTAATTTAAATTAACATTCCTTCCGGGGCAGGAAAGAGAAAATATTACAACTGAAAATCTATACAAAGCTGAAAATATATCTGAATACAAACACTGAAATTCTATCTGAATACAAATCTGAATACTCTGAATAACGCAAGCCATGAACTAAATATACAACAGTACTGAATAAATCTTAACTAAATATTATATGTTTACATTATTTACTATAACTTACACAATTTAATTACAGGTCTGACTAACTCGCCATTTTGAGTTCTTAATTTAACTGATCTTACAACTGAATCTTTACCTGAATACAATTCAATAACCCTACAGGCGTTGCATTGCAAAGGCGGTGAATTTTCATCTCTGATTAAAACAAGATCATCAACTTTCTAATTCTTCGTCACTCATTTTAGACTGATTACTGAACAAAGAAACCCGAAATTTATTTAATACCTTTTGAAGGTGTCCTGATTGTAAAACTAAGTTACGAAATACAATAACAAACTGATAAGCTGATAAGATAACGATTGAATGACAGACGTCAAATGTCAATAGAGGTGCGTTCCGTTTCACGCTATTGACGCAGCACTCGCGTTCACTGACAGTTCGCTTTGACAGCTAAATACAGAATGTCCGTTATTGTGGCAGCACCGACTTCACGCCGCCGCATTCACACTAACAAATAAATTTCCTCTTGTATGATGCCAACTTGCCGAGCCGACGCTCCACCGATGATGTAGGTATCGCCGCTTTTCTCGAACTTACGGATTGATGCCTGACGTCTCGAATTACGACGAAATATGGTTCTACACGAAGATCTGAGTCTTCTTACAATGTCTGATGAACTGAACGATGTATTTTGACGATCGTGTCAAATTTGCACGTTGAAACTTGCGACTGATGTATCGCGTGCGCCACTTGACCTTGAGCGCATGCGTCTGAAATTTGATTCGGATTTCTGAATTGGCTATGGGTGAAAAATGACAATGTGCTCGATTATTTTTTTATGGATAGGAATAACCTTCCGTATCAAGAGAAAAAAATCTCAGAATTTTCCGTGCCGTAGATTCTGCGTAAAAAATAAAATTGGTTTTGCGTTATGACGATTGAAATAAAGGTGTTTCCTTGGTCCAAGTATGTAAGCAGCACTACTTCTTGAAAATTAAAAAAAAAAACAAAAAACCCGACTGCGTAAAAACTAAAAAGAAAAAAACAAGACTACTTAGTTCAGTAGTAGCTAGGATTATGTTAAGTAATTGATTGCTATTGAGGAATCTAAAGATGCCTACTATCGGGACCCATTATTTGTAACATTTTAACCTAGATTTTAAATGGGTCCCGACTGTAGGCATCTTTAGATTCCTCAATAGCAATCAATTACTTAACATAATCCTAGCTACTACTGAACTAAGTAGTCTTGTTTTTTTCTTTTTAGTTTTTACGCAGTCGGGTTTTTTGTTTTTTTTAATTAACTTTTTTATTTTATTATTACTATATAAAAAACTACATACAAAATTTTAACCCCCTTTTTACCCCTTATATTACTAAGTCAAACATTTTAAGCGAGAGACCTCATCATGTTCTTATTGACATGTATTAATGAACTCTTTTATACATGATGTATTTCATTATTTATTGACATTTTGAGACTGTCGACATCTATGGAATTTATATTTATTTGACAATGGAGGCCATCTCCATATTTTTTTTTCTGGCCCTTGGAGACTATACATCTCTAAGATCTTAGATTTAAGTTTAAGTTAGGGACTATACATCCCTTCAATGTAATTTTAGTACGTACCTATATGTATATTTTATACATGTAATGTAAAATTGTAAATTTTGAAAAAAGTCCTTCTGCTTGAGTTTGTTGCGGCGCTTCTTCTCAAGCAATGGGTCCAGGAAGCGCTGGTAAATTCTTTTTCTGACGTGTAGAAGTGCCCCTATGTGGCCAATTTGCTGAATAAATGATTGAATTGAATTGAATTGAATATAAAGGGTCAATTTCCTAAAATCTTGTGTTAGTGCTCATTTATGTCATAAATGAAACCATTTATCCAACTTTCATGTTTCCAGGTCCAGTGGCTTAGTAGTTACATACAAACTTTTAACCCCCTTTTTACACCTATAAGAAGGCACTTTCCAAAAATCCTTTGTTAGTTGCTTATTAAATAGGTCATAAAGGAAACCTTTTTGCCAAATTTCATGTTTCTAGGCCCAGCGGTTTAGAAGTTACATACAAAATTTCAACCCTTTTTTTATCCCTTTAAGGGGGGAATTTTCAAAAATTCTTTATTAATATGCTCACTAACGTTATAAAAGGAACCTCCTTGCCAAGTTTGATGTTTTTAAGCCTAGCGGCTTCGAAGTTTCATACAAACTTTCCACCCCCTTTTTACTTTATAAAGGGAGAATTTCCAAAAAAATCTCTATTAATAGTCATTTACGTTGTAAAAGGAACCTCTCTGCCAAGTTTCATGTCTCTAAGCCTAGCGGTTTAGAAGTTTCATACAAACTTTCAGCCCCCTTTTTACCCCCTTAAAGGGGGAATTTCCAAAAATGCCTAAACACTGAACCCCTGTAAACCGAACTTTTTCCTGCCCCGGGACTCGATTGTGCGCGCCACTCATATTGAACTCGTATTGAAAAACTACTGGTCATTATAAGCATCGCAAATAGATGGCCAACTACAAGGCCGCTGCGGGTCAGCTAAGTACGCGCTGAATTCATTTTCTTTTCGATAACTCCTAAGATATTCATTTAAATTGCATGGTGTAAATGGCAATCATAAAGTGCAAGAAATGCTTAATCCTATCCGTATCCCTCTAAATACTGCTACTGCTACTATTAGTACTACTACTACTACAGCCTATTTGCGTCCCACTGCCTTCTTTTGATGAGGGGAGGCCTGTGTCCTCTAAATAACTTTCCAAATAACACATTATGTGGGACCATTTTTACATGGGAACAATTCCTAGAGCCCTGTTAGGGCTCATTTATGTCATAAAAGAAACCTTTTTTTCCAAATTTCATGTTTCTAGGCCCAGTGGTTTAGAAGTTACATACAAACATTCAACCCTCTTTTTACCCCTTTAGATTTGAAATTTCCAAAAATCCTTTATCAATTGCTCACTAACGTTATAAAAGGAACCTACCTGCCAAGTTCGATATTTTTAAGCCTAGCGGTTTAGAAGTTTCATACAAACTTCTAATCCCCTTTTTACCCCTCTAAACGGGAATTTCCAAAAAATCTTTAATAATGCTCACTTACGTTATAAAAGGAACCTCCCTGCCAAGTTTGATATTTTTAAGCCTAGCGGTTTAGAAGTTTCATACAAACTTTTATCCCCCTTTTTTACCCCTCTAAAGGGGGAATTTCCAAAAATTCTTTAATTACGCTCACTTACGTTATAAAAAGAACCTCCCTGCCAAATTTCATGTTTCTAGGTCTAG
The DNA here is from genome assembly GCA_963971205.1 of Aethes cnicana. Classification (NCBI taxonomy): domain Eukaryota; kingdom Metazoa; phylum Arthropoda; class Insecta; order Lepidoptera; family Tortricidae; genus Aethes; species Aethes cnicana. The sequence continues at coordinate 28,252 of OZ020278.1, read as the reverse complement.
CGGTTTAGAAGTTTCATACAAATTTTCAACCCCCTTTTTACCCCCTTAAAGGGGGAATTTCCAAAAATCCTCTCTTAGTGCTCCCCTACGTTCCCTAAGGAACCTGCATGCCAAATTTTAGCTCTCTACGACCAGTAGTTTCGGCTCTGCGTTGATCGATCAGTCAGTCAGTCAGTAAGTTTCTTGTTTTATATATATAGAAGATAAGAACACTCTAGAACCTTCAAATAGTTAAGTAGTTCTTTTACACTTGTCAAAATCACTTGGATTTTTCTAGACACTGTTCACTTTTGATTCCCAATTGATCTTTACCCGACTGCAGAGACAATTGAACTGACGAAAAGTCGCTGGATTTCAGTTTATATACTTTTCGACACCGAAATTTCTAGTATGAGATCACTCTAGAACATTTAGGAGTACATCACTTCAATTTCGTTTTTTTTTGATCACTTGTAGCAATCTTGAGGGGGATTTTTTAGATTATTCCATAAATTTCTGGATTATTCTTAAACATTCCCAATTATATAAAACAGTCTACAATTATTTTAAAAAAAATCAGATTATTTAAGAAGTTACTGGAATTTTCTTGAACATTCTCAAATTTCTAAAACAGTCTACAATTATTGAAAAATTTTCTAGATCATTCAAGATGTTTCTGGAACTTTCATTCTCAACTAATTAAAACAGTGCAATTATTAAAAAAAAAACCGGATCATTCGAGATGTTTCTGGAACTTTCTCGAACATTTTCAATTAATTAAAATGAAAATAGTTTGCTAGATCATCTCAGGAATTTTGAGATCTATCCAGATCGGTTAGAAAAGGACGGATATTTTTTTTTTCAGATTTTTGCCTCCCACAACCACCCACTTCCACCCACCGCGACCAAACTCCCTTACTATCATCTACGTACTAAGGGGTATTTACCACCCCAACGGGAAGTTGATTGGAGTTGGTGGTAATAGAGAAAGCCGTGTCTTTACGAACAACACCCTTTACTTTACACCCTTTATATATATATATATATATTAAGATTAAGATTTATTATGCACAGCTGGTTCCTTTTCTCTTTCGTTTTTAAACATTTATGTATAAAACAACACCGCGCCCGGCCGCACACATCCAACCGAAACCGTCCTACCTTGCCGAAAGGTACAAGTTCCGAGCAACGAAACAAAGAGGAGATGAATCTATTGTGGTGAATTCCGTGTTGGCGATTGGGAAGAGTGAACCGATGTGCAGTGAGGGATTTAATAAAGCTCAGCTTATTAGAGACTATAAGCAAGTGTTTAACTGTTCGCTGGGGAGGCACGTGAGCGCGCGCTCCGAGCTGCGCGCGCCGGAACACGGGCGCAGCGCCGCGCACACCGGGACACGGGCGCCAACACGGGCGCCCGGCCACACGCGCAGCTCGAAGCGCGCGCTCACGTGCCTCCCCAGCGAACAGTTAAACACTTGCTTATAGTC
>OZ020278.1:0-26586 GCA_963971205.1 Aethes cnicana | reverse complement strand
TTTTTGTTTAGGTTACACACTTGTCATATCGCATTCAGTCATTGACGACCTCAAGTAACGCTGGCATGTACTACACGATCTCTCACCTGCTTGAGCCCGTCGAGCGTGGCCTCTGCGACGGCGGGGTCGGGTCGTTGAGCCCCTCCAGCATGGGCGGCAGGATGTCGTCCAGAGCTTTGCTGCCGATCGTCGCGTGCAAACTGTCGATAGTTACATTTATGAATCGTCTGTTGTACATTACAACACATTACAAACTGCTATTGACGCCCCAGTGGTCCTAACACAATCTAAGTAAGTAAATAACACTTAATAACTTAACAGGGAAGAGACACATAAGACATGTACAAAGGCGATGTTCTGAGTAGCGCCGTCGCCGCACCGACCTGTCGAAGGTCCTGGCGGCGGCGAGGCGCACCTCGGGCAGCGGGTCGCGCAGCGCGGTGCGCACGGTGGGCACGAGCCCGTCGGCGAAGGACAGCACGGCGTCGCGCGACGTGGAGGCGAGGATCTCGCCGAGCCCGATGCACACGCCCTGGCGCTGGTCGGCGCGCTCCGACTGCAGCCCGCGCTCCAGGATCGGCACGATCTCCGGCAGCACGCGCTCGCCCAGCTGAACACACACAAGGCGGCATCAATCAATACAAACACTTCATTTTAAAGCGGAGCGAGGATAGGTAAATGAAGTTCTATAGGTTGATGAAAAACACATCCCTCGCAACGCATCCTCGCTCATTTCTGGTTGAAACGCAACCTTATGGCGCAACCTTAACGCGGCGAAGCACTTCCTCCGTTCACACAAGGTCTAATGGCTTCTCGCGGCGTTTTACTAACACATTGCGCGCGACGGTTGCTAACCGATGCGCGGCGGGCGTCACGATCGCGCAATGTGTCCGCAAAAAAAGAAAAAAAAAAGGAATTTGACAAATAGGCTAAATAGCCATTTGACTGTGGTGAGTTCATCTAGAACACTTTTTATTAAACGTAAAACCACTGGTTTTATATGGGAACGTCATACAAAAAATACTACCACATCACGGAGAGGGCAGTCAAATATCGCAGTCAACATTTCACGAATGAGAAAATAACATATGTATAAAATAACATAGTATCCGTACAATATGCGGAGCAGGATATCGCGATTCTTGTAAACCTTTATTCAAAAAGTTACATATTCTTCCTCTGCCTTGCCTCTATATAAAGGAAGCCTGCGTATTTGTAAAACAATACCCGGATTTTTTTAAAACTAGAACACAAGCTCATAACTCTATATGCCGTAAGAAAGATACTCTGACGGTGCCGAAAGCCAATCTAATGTTGGTTAGGAAAAATGCGTATTATATGGCTATGTTGATTTATAATAAATTACCGAAAGATCTGAAAAACAAAGAAGAGAATGCATTCAAGAACAGCCTAGACAAATATCTTGAAGAAAACTGTTTTTATTCTGTGAATGAATTTTTAAATGTATATAACTATAATTGATGCACATATTTTTATTTATTTATGAAATATTGTAAATAACTTCTTGTAACTAGCTTAATTTACTGATTTTAAAACACATTGTATAAGGACTAAGTTTAATTCAATATTTGTACGTTGTAAATACAACAGAATATGCATGGAAATCGCATCTATCAACATCTTCTTATTCTTCAACATCTTATTGTACTCACCATATTCTCGACAAATAAATATATTATTATTATTATTATGCTTTTTAACTTTTTGTTTCTCCCTAAAAGGGGGGTCAGTTCTACACTTTCGTGCGGGCCTTAGCCAAGCACGAAAGCTGACGATGAATCCATAGACAGGAATTTCCTGACAATCCTGCATGTGTTGAGTATGACCGCTTTCTGCAACGTGATGTATGTGAGAGGATGGATGTCTAGTAGTTTGAGGCTTGTGTGTAGTGTGTGAGGTTATTATTATGAACAATTTTAAATATTGCCCCGTCACGGTCGCCAAATGTTAGGTACTCCACCTCTTAGGTCTCCAGAAGAAGAACTCGGATTGTACGATCAGATACTTTAATACAGGTAAGTACAATAGGGATGACGACAGGGTGAAAAAAATTGAAATTCTAATTTGTCCGTCAGTCAGGTAATAAAAAAATATTAGACACGTACATATTTTTTGTTTTATCAAATTAACAAAGAATGACTAACTTAAAACGCATTAAAGTTGGAGAGTGGGGGCTAACTACGTCACCGTTAGGTATAAATCGTACCTAACCGTGACGTCACGCGACATTTCAACTCAATATATCTCCGTATAAATTTGATTACGTGAAAAAAGAAAAAATACGTGTCCAATACTTTTCAATAATCTTCCTGATAGACTAAGAAAAAAAACTTGTCGTCATCCCTAATTTTATATATGAAAACACATGTATTGCCGTCGCGGCTGTGCGGTGCAGTCTAACGTCGCGTGCGGCGCCGGAGGGGCTCGTGACGTCGTCGAAGGTCAGGTCGGCTGCCAGGTGAATATCACCCGTATGTGCAGGTAAGCCTTATTATTACTAGCGGTAACATCTACACATCTGTATTTCTGTTAAAGGTATGTCTAAAGAGGTAATTAAAATAACTTCGAAATGAATATTCACCGCGGGGCAGTTAGTACAACAGCTCACCTTTCTGACGAGATCACCCAGCGTCCTGGCGGCGACCTGCCGCTTGTCGTAGCTCGTGGAGGCCAGGCAGCCGAGCAGCAGACCGAACAGCGTCGGCAATATCTCTCGCAGCGTCTTCGGCGTGTTCGTTACCACCACCTACAAAAAACACCATGTTACAAAATACATACTAATATTGTAAGTGCGAAAGTAACTCTGTCTGTCTGTTACCTCTGCACGCTTCAACCACTGGACCGATTGAGATGAAATTTGGCATGGAGATAGTTGGAGTCCCGGGAAAGGACATAGGCTACTTTTATCCAGGAAAAACGCATAGTTCCCGCCGGGAACACGATAATCTAATTCCACGCGGGCGAAGTCGCGGACAGAAGCTGGTAATAAGGATTCTTTTTATCCCGGAAAAACTTATAGTTCCCGCGGGAACGCGATAATCGAATTCCACGCGGGCGAAGTCTCGGACAGAAGCTGGTAATAATAATAATAAATAAATAAATATCTTGGGACATTTCACACATATTGACCTAGTTCCAAACTAAACAACACTTGTATTATGCTAGCACCCATAGTACAAGCGTTGCTTAGTTTGGAACTATACGAGTATAAATACTTATATAGAATAAATATACGATATAAATACTTATATAGAGAAATACATACATATATAAATATTAAACATCCATGACTCGAGTACAAACATTCGTGCTCATCACACAAAGTTTGCCCCTAGCGGGATTCGAACTCGCGACCATCGGAACCAACTGGACCAATTCAATCGTCAAACAAAAGAAAACATATTTTTTATGAAACTAGACTGTCGTAATAAAATTTCAACTGACCTTCCAAACATGCAACGCTGCCTGTCTAACCATGAGCGCGACATCGCTTCTTCCCATATACAGCCCTGCCAATACTCTATTACGCCTTTCGTTTCCAAGCGCGGACATTATAGCTTTGTGCGATTGTTCTGTACCGAAGTTATCGTCTTCCGAAGCAGTTTCTGTACTCATTTTACCCGATACTCCCGAGATACGATACAGAAGGTCTCCTAATAATTGCACTGAACTGTATCGTATACGCCAGTTGTCGTCGAATAGTCCTTTTTCTAACTCTGGTAGTAGGAGAGTGATAGCGGATTCGGCGTATAGGTTGACGATTCTCTGTCCGGCTTTGAGGGCAGTTTCGCGGACGTACTCATTCTCATCCGCGAGCGCTTTGAGGATGGGGTTGATGATTTGACCGATGTAAGGTAGGAAATCGTCGGTGAAGGCGCCAGGCATGTAGATGAACATCATGATGTAACCGTCCTTGACGTGTGGAGCGATGTCCGTTCGTTCCGCCGTAGCTATGATGTCTGCAAAGTTAATGGGATGTTATAATAACCCATATATATAAATGCGAAAGTAACTCTGTCTGTCTGTCTGTTACCTCTTCACGCTTCGACCGCTGGACCGATTGAGATGAAATTTGGCACGGAGATAGTTGGGATCCCGGGAAAGGACATAGGCCACTTTTTATCCCGGAAAAGCGCATAGTTCCCGCGGGAGCGCGATCACCGAATTCCACGAGGGCGAAGTCCCGGGCAGAAGCTAGTTGGATAAAAGGACAAAATAATTGAGGGATGTGTGTGTAGTTCCCGATCAGCACTGGGCTCGCGTGAGATTCAGACCCTTACTTATGACATGATAGGAGTCCTGTGACTATTGTAGGTAACTGTGGCGGTGGTTTTTGTAACCCCCCCTCAATCAATCTGTGTTCGTTAAATCTTCTACTGGGACGTTTATTTAGTTTCGTTTAACGTTGGCAAGTCGTTGAACCGTAGTGGGGCTGCCTACCCGGCATGATCTTGTGCAGCTTGTGCACGCCCAGGCCGGCCACCACCTCGGACAGGCCCTGCGCGGCGCCCGAGCGGTCCACGGAGCTGGACTCCGACGTCAGCGTGTGCATGAGCCACGGAAGCAGCTCCTCGAAGCTGCTCTCGCCCATGCCCTTCACCATGGCGCCCAGCGCGCGCGCAGACACCGACCGCACCTGGGGAGGCAAAAGCAATGAGCACGAGGCCTTCTAATAGTACATTACAGGCCTAGGGTGGTGAATTCGTAAATGTCCCAGGTCGCAGGTTTCTGTGGCCCGAACCGAAGGTGAGGGCCATAAATATGCGATCTGGGGCTTTACGAATTACTGCCCGTAGTTTGTCAAAAGTTTTACGTCTTGCCTTGGCCAAGAAGTGAGATTTTCTCTCCGCGTAGCGGGCAGAAAATCCCACTTCACGGCCAAGGGTGATGTAAAATAAGATTACATCGTTAAACCAAAGGAGCTTTAAACACAGAACCAAATCAGGGGTGGACTCGATGTCAGTACTAAGTCTGATTGGCGCTATGCAAGTAGGTTATTAATGTTTTTATAGATACTCTCATAGTGTGCAGAGAAACTAAGCGATATACTTGTACCATACCGGATCTTATTAGCAAGAATGATAAGACATTTTCCATAAAAAAACAATCGTCAGTCAATATCATGATGTAAAATTCTACTCTTCCGCTATGGATGTTGCTTCAATACCCACAAAAAAAACATGTCTCATAATTCTGCCTAAAAAAATCTCTTCCAGATAGCCTTCTTGAATCTTTTAGACTTAAAAAAGTATTTCAACGTGACACTGTCAACTTCCATGAGGTGGAATCTACAAAAAACGAACCTCCGGCACCGGATCCAGCAGCGAGCTCTTCAGCCCGGGGATGATATTGGGCAGATACGGCATGAGGTCCTTCTGGTCGGTGAGCGAGTACATGTTGCCGATGATCTGCGCGGCCATCTTGCGCGTCTCCGTGCTGCGGTCGAGGAAGGCGCGCTGCACGACGGGCATGATGAGCGCGAGCGACGGCGCGTCGATGAAGTGCACGAATTTGGTGTCCAGGAGGGTCTGGAGGCAGGCGGAGGTCTTGTTCGACGGGTCCTGCAGGGCTTGGAGGAGAACCGGCACGATCGCTGTGGGGAGACGGTGGGTATTTTAACGGAAGGAACAAGTATTAGGGTGGGTCGATTCAAACCGTCCGTTAAAGTTAACGTTTATATTTTACTATAATAATAATAATAATAATAAATTCTTTATTTCAGACAATAATAAGTCCATACAAAATAAACCTTACAAATACTATAAATACTAATACTACAAATACTATAAAAATTGAATTTGAATTTGATTAAAACAAATAAACACATTTCCTATTTAAGTGAGTCATACAGCAATGGTTGATGTGAGCTGAGTCGACCCTACCGGCTATCATGGCCATGACGGAGTTGGCGCTGCCCCGCACGCGCCGCACCAGGGACGTGCACCGCTTGCGCATCGTGGCGTAGAAACAGTCCACGCGCGCCGCCGCGGACATCCCTGACGCGCTACAAAACCGGGGCAGCCCCAACAGCACCCTGAACGCATTATTAAACTGCACGCGCAGAGCGCTGTACTGCCTTTGTGTGTAGTCTGCCCACAGGCCGCTGGTGTACATGGATGTGCAGTAGGCTCTAAACAGCGTGACCTTGACCTCATTTGAGCATCGAGCGAACCTGCGGGCGATCATATTGGCTCGCACGGACAGTGCTCTGCGTTCGCGTTCAATGTCAGCATCATCCTTAAGGCTAGAAACCACCATGTGTCCCAGATATTTAAATTCCGATACTAATTCGAGCGTAGTCTCGTTTAATTTGATCGGCGGAACCTCCGGCACACTTTTGCCCTTAACCTTAAAAACCATACATTTACTTTTGGCTACATTATATTTAAGACAATGTACTTTCGCATATTTTTCACAAATCTGTAGCAACTTGTTCAGTCCGCACGGAGAAGCACTCAGCAGCACCATGTCGTCCGCGTAGCTAATGTTATTGACACATATTCCATCGATGTGGCAGCCGACACGAGTGCTGCTGAGTTCCTCTATCAGTGCGTTCACATACAAGTTGAAAAGTGTGGGAGACGTCAACCCCCCTTGTCTCACCCCACATTTCAACCTGTATGGATCTGAGTACGATCCCGCCCATTTCACAATATTTATTTGTTTTTGATACCAGTATTTAAAAATTTTAATCAAATCAATAGACATCCCCGTATCTTCTAATTTTTGCCACAAGATATTATAACACACCATATCGAACGCTTTCGATAGGTCAAGGTAACATGCATATACATGTGTATGACGATCTGTGTAGTATTTAACAGTCTGCTTCAGCCCCAAAATGGCACTTTCCGTTGATAGACCTGGCCGAAACCCGAATTGGTTATCATGAACTTTTATAAACCGGTCCAATTGGGAATTAAGCAAACTGTCAAATACTTTAGCAGCTATAGTGGCCAACGAAATTGGTCTATAATTATTTTTATCGCCGATATCCCCAGTTTTGTTTTTAACAATTGGCACTACCACAGTTTTTAACATATCCTCAGGAACGTACGAATGTCCAACACATAGAGTGTAGAACATTGCGAGGACACGAGCGAGATGTGGTCCAGCGTACCGCAGGTGTTCGACGCTGAGGCCGTCGTGGCCTGGAGATTTACCCCTCGACATAGATTTAATAGCTTTACTCACTTCTTTAGCTGTAAATTTAGTAAACTCCTGCCCAGGCGACCCCGCGTCACTCTCCTCCCCTGCTTGCGAAGACTCCATGATGGGTGCCATAGCAAAACTACCCTTAAACAGTTCAGCTATTTCTTTATGATTAACGACACCGTCAACACTGACTGGGAGGCCCTGCTTGCTTTTGAGCTTATTTGTGGACTTCCAAAAGCCTTTAAAATCCTGTCTGGAATGATGTGCCGCTATAATATCCAACTTTATTTGCTCTTCGTTTCGCTGACACCATTTCAGACGTGATTTAAAAATCCTTCTACTTTCTCGCATTTCTTCAAAAATACGGCCCATCATAGGCTGGCCATACCACAACCAGACTTTAAACTTATACCTAGCCTGCTCATGTGCTGCTCTCACATGTTTGTTCCAGCCAACAACTGGTTTTTTCTTGACAGGAATGAACCTACGACTCACTGTGGCTGACTCAGTTAACGTGAGGATTACATCTTTATAAAGCTTATCCAATATGATTTTACATTTATTTTTATTACACGTTTTGTCACAACAACTTCTGAGATCCGCTGGAAAATCAATTAACTTTAGCCTCTTATGACATTCTACAGTATACTTCTGAATATTTTCAGGTGTCCGATATCCCCACACGGCTTTATTTAATGTAATAGGCTCATTATACAACATTTTCGGCCTTACTAATTCCAAATTACACTCTACGACCAAAGGTAAATGATCCGACCACACCACCTTTTGAAGCACATACACGTCCGTGATCGATACAGCCGCCGACTGGGTCACAAGACAGTGATCAAGCCAGCTGGTGGTCGCGTGAGCTTCGCTCACAAACGTGTAGGTCTGAGACTGTATACCTAGTTTTAACACGTCCGCGCAAACCCATTCCCGTTCATTACAAAAACATGATAGTTCTTCATAAAAGAGTTCACCTGGGTGTGCGTTAAAGTCTCCGAGAATGTAAACAGACTCCGTGTCATTATTGTCTATAATAGCACTCACCAAGCTCAAGCAGTCCGTGAATTCGGCTAGATTGTCCGGTTTGTTCGTAGGCATATATACACTACATACAAGAACTGACCTTTGACCCGTCACTATCTTGATGGCACATATACGGGGATTAGAACACTGAACGACCGACACATGCTGAAATACAGCCTTATTCCACAGCAATGCGACGCCGCCGAACGGCCGCCCCCGCAGCACTCCCGCCGTAGTGTCCACTGCCGACGTTCCTGTCCATCCAAATCCCTCATTGATGCTGCTCAGGAATGAGATATCGTCAGGCATTAACCATGTTTCTTGTAACGCAATCACATCACTTTTTTGACACAACTCCTTTATACATTCTAGGGAGCGTTTCACGTTCTTACAATTAAAAGATACTAATCTGCATTGATAATTATTTTCCATTTATTCTTTTAATTGTGCCGCTGCTCGCAACCTATTGTCACGTTCCGCTCTGCGTTGTTTATAATGCATAAAACGACGGAAAATAATCCTTTCCGGCCATAACGACTTGTCCAGGAACACACCCAGCTTGTCTTTGGACACAAAGAACTTGTAAGCATTATAATCTCGGTCTTGTTTCAATGAGATCTTTTCAAGCCTAATAATTTGCCTTGTATTCTTTTGTATGTAAGTTGTAATATCTTGTACTGTGGTTTCTTTATGCACATTAGTAATGAAGATTGGAACTTTTGCTTCCGCGGCCTTGAACTTTTCGTTACTTACATCCGCGCTGCCGGTCTTGCCCGAGTAACGATAATTAGATTTAGGTTTATGCCGCTGCACTACTTTCCATTCACCTTCCGCTTGAAGTACACTTTTAAACGAAGACGCCTCCGGTATGTTGTTTACATTATCACATTTCTTAGTCTCCACGCTATCACTCGACTTAGTTGACATAAACAGCTGATCGCCCGAGAGTAGGCCGGTACGACCGGTTTCGCGAGGAATATGTGTCACAGGTGACGTCACAGCTGACTCAGTAACATCGACCGTTAAGCCGTTACACGCTTTGACTTTTTCTTGAGTAACTTGAGGGTAGTCCTGCAAAATATCACTGCCGTTCTTAGGAGAAGACGAATTGATGATCCCACCACTGTTATCATCTATAGTGGTATCCAAAGTAGGAAGTCCCATAGGCCCACTGTCGTGGTAACATCCACCACCACGCTTCATGTTTACATTTATACTTCGAAAACAATTTGGAACAGAGTGCTCAAACGAAGACGACGGTATCGATTTTAGAATCTCAGCCTTTGCAAGTTCCAGCTGTTCGATGGATACAAACTGTGCCTTAATATCCTTTACTTCAGTCTTCAAAAGCACTATATCTTTTAACAATTTCGTAACATCCAGGTGATCGAAAGTCACGGGTGGTAATTTCTCCAAGTCTCGGGCTACAAACACTGGTATCAGCTCACTATTCGTCCCTCGGAATAGTGCTAGTATATCAGCCATATCTCTTGTTTCTTTGCCACTTCTCGTACGATCAATTAATCGTTGTTTTTCAGTCGGTAACGAATCATATAGGAGTGATTTAGATCGTTTTATTTTATCACTTTCGAACGCAGTAACACATATTCTCGTTAGACTGTCATCGTCCATTAACGATAATTCGTTTTGCACAAAGCACAACAGTTCGTCGATCACTAGATCACACGCATTGCATTTAACGACGGACGTCATTTTGAAGCTAGATCGTAACCGCTTGCGCGATTATTTACACCGTACACGCACCCGCCACGATAGGCTGCGCGCGCGCGACTGGGACAAAGTGACGTTTCTGTATGGAATGACAGTTCCGCGGCCATATTTAACAGCCAGGAGTCCGTCAACTGTGCTTGAATCAACTCACCATTAGCTAATTAAGACCTTCGATGAATTATACAGGAAAACCTAAGATTTTTTGTGCATACTTGTGTAAATGTACTTTAAAATAATTTTATTCCAATAAAACTCTTGTATCTATCTAAGTATGTAGTTTTAATACTGCTAAGGAACTTCAAAAAATAGTTGGATTTCAAATAATATTTTTGACATTTTTGATTTTGATGAGCTCGAAAGAGAGAGAAACTCGTAAGTTAAGATCAAAAAATCATTTGAAATTAGAGGTGACTGATGAAGTATATCGCCATTTGTGCGTTCAAGTTATCTTTAAAAAAACTTGACACACCTCTAGCATTTGTGCAATTTTTTACAATTGCCGCTTTATTTTGTACCCCTAAATGATAAAACAGACTCTTGTCTCATGACCTGAGCATGACAAAGTGTAAAGGTACGACACAACTTAGAGAAGGCGTGCGGCGAAGCCGTTGACGCAGAGTCTGATTGCTCAATCTACGCGCTTCCAAGTCGTGTAAACCTGTACATAGCCAGTGTACCTTGAATCTCCGGGTTGCGGATGACGGAGCCGATGACCTTGAGCGCTTCAGCGCCGGCGGCCTGAACGCGCATGTGCGAGTCGCTCAGCACCTCGATGAGCCGCGGCACGATGGACGGCAGGCACGACGACAGCTGCTTCGGCGCGCAGTACGCCATCGCACCCAGCAGCTCGATGGAACCTGCCCGACACCACACAAGTGACCATCGAACCAGTTACACTACTACCACCACAACGGCCTATTTGCGGGCCTCTGCTGGGCACAGGCCTCCTTTCATTACGAGAGGGTTTGGGCTATAATGCCCTCGCGGGCCCGATACGGATTGGGGACTTCACACACATCCTTGAATTACTTCGCAGATGCGTGCAGGTTTCCTCGCGATGTTTTCCTTCGCCGAAAAGCTCAGTGGTATATTCAAATTTAATTTCGCACATAAATAATTTCAGAGGCGCGACCCGGTTCGGACCCTCGACCCTCTGCATGAGAGGCGGTAGGTCGAACCACTAGGCCACCACGGCTTCAAAAACAGTTACAAGAAATAGCAAATTAGTGGATTTCTTTTCTAAATTTCCAAGGAACCGTGTTTAGGAATAAAATTTCCTAAGCACTGTTTTCGAACAGTTATGATGTACGTTGGAACCTTAAAAATAGAAGTATATGGGTTTTTTTAAAGGTCGGCAATCCACTTGTGATTCAGTTAGAGCTGCCGATGTTTATTGTGGGCGGCGTTGGTTGTTTAACATAAGGCAAAGCTGTCGTTCGCTTGCTAACCTATATCACCAAGCCCTTTCTGGCAAGTTCTTATGAAAATTGATCAGCTGTTTGCGAGAAACGTTGAAGTTCATTGCTTCAGCAAGATTGGCATGAATAGTATAAGTGACTGACCGGCCTTAGTGCGCCAGTTGTCGTCGTTGAGCGCTTGCAGCAGAGAGGGCAGCACGAGCTTGACGCCGTGCGCGCTGAGCTTGCTCATGATGAGCTTGGCGGTGTCGTCGGCGGCGGCGCGCACGTACTGCGACCCGTCGCCGAAGCACAGCAGCAGGTGCGGCAGCACGTGCACGATGTACGGCTCGAACAGCCGGCCCAGCTTGTGGCACAGCATCTCGAAACCGAACAGCGCACCTACACAAACACACAAAAATAAACTACTAAAAGTACAAAAAAAGAACAAGAGTCATGGCTTGCCAACGTATACCATCGAACTTGCCGTACTCGTGGAATTTAAGAAATATTGAAGAACGTAAACGATAGCAAATTAAAAAAAAAGTATTGAAAGTTACAAGAATCAATTTATTATTTAAAAGATCAGCATTACCTTCACGGTATTTGTAATTCTTCTTCTCTTGAATAGCCTCAGTCAATTTGCCCATAACGTCTAGCTGTTTCAGCGAAAGTATTCCAAGTCCCTTGATAATGCCTGCGATACCGTACGCAGCGCCCTTTAAGAAGAACAAAACTATAGTAAAAACACAGTGTTAGGGTCAGTTGATTCAAGCACAGTTGACGGACTCCTGGTCGTTAAATATGGCCGCCGAGCTGTCATTCCATACAGAAATCTCATTTTATTCCATAGTAAAATATTTAACGTTAACTTTAACGGGCGGTTTGAATCAACGAACCAAGGTCTTTTTGTCGTGACTTACCTTCCGGTCCCCGTATTTCTCGGCGGTAAGTAGCTGCTTCATGAGCTTGTTCATGATAGCGGGGATCTCGCCCTCCAGCGCGGGGGAGCATACTAAATGCGGGAGGCAGTTGCTCACTGACTCTTGCACCTGAGAAATAAAGAATGAGAAGAATGATGATATGTTTAGAGGGCGACACGTTAGATTAGTTTACATCACCCTTGGCCATAAAGTGGGATTTTCTGCCCGCTACGCGGAGAGACAATCTCACTTCTTGGCCAAGGCAAGATGTAAAACTTTTGATAAACCACGGGCGGTAATTCGTAAAGCCCCAGATCGCAAATTTATGGCCCTCACCTTCGGTTCGGGCCACAGAAACCTGCGATCTGGGACATTTACGAATTCACCACCCTAGGTCTGTAATGTACTATTACATCACCCTTGGCCATAAAGTGGGATTTTCTGCCCGCTACGCGGAGAGAAAATCTCACTTCTTGGCCAAGGCAAGACGTAAAACTTTTGACAAACCACGGGTGATAATTTGTAAAGCCCCAGATCGCATATTTATGGCCCTCACCTTCGGTTCGGGCCTCAGAAACCTACGATCTGGGACATTTACGAATTCACCACCCTAGGTCTGTAATGTACTATTGTTTCTTTGAAGTAGCGCCGTAAACGCAAGCACCGCCCGCTCTGCTGGCGGGCCGGTGACCCGGTGCGCTGCGGGCGCGGCTCACCTGCTGGCTGGGCGTGGAGAGCGCGGCGATGAGGCGCAGCGTGATGGGCTTGATGCGCGCGTCGCCGGGCTCCAGGTGGCGCGCCAGGGACCCCACCAGCAGCACCACGCTCTGCCGCACGGAGTCGTAGCCGCTCGACTTCGGCGCCTTGTCTAGGAAGTTCTCGAACACGGGCAGCTGGCTGCTTAGGGTTTCCTGTCAAAAGAACAAAATTTTGAGAGATCCCGTAAAGAACCCTAAATATGAAGGTAAGGTCACGTGGCTGAATTGCCCATGAGTGGGATGAAGCAATGCGGTAAATCCTTTCAATAAAACTTCGGAATTATTTCCCTGACTTTCTCCAATTGCTATAAGTTGTAGCGTACTTTTTCAAGTAGAAAGTAAATAGACATTATCTAGATAAGCGAGTTCGCTTCGTTTTGGTACTATTTTTACGCACTGCCTTCGAAAAAAGGACGAGGTTCTCAATTCACTTGTATGTTTTTTTTTTTGTTAGTATGTTCCTCGATCACTCCGTGAATTGTGAACCGATATCGATGATTTTTATTACATCGAAAGATCGGTCCCATTTTAATTTGGTTCAGTTCTGATAATAGGATCCCTGAGAAAATGAGTCCTCAAAATTTGATAGCACGTGTATGATTTTCGCAACAATTTCCAATACTACAGTAGCCTAAGCTAAGCCCAAGCCCGTTGTACCCATGTTCGAACGAAAAAAAAACAGACTTCAAACTCCGACAGCCTGCAAAGACGGTGTCAAATGAACCGACCCAAAGTCGGTGTCAAGTTCACTATAAGATTGTCGTTATCTTATAGTGAACTTGACACCGACTTTGAAGGCTGTCGGAGTTCAAAGTCGAAAGTAAGTTTTTATTTTTTCACTCCTATTCGAAAAGCAGTACTTTGTTCCCCGTTTAGAGGGAGCAAAATGCGATTTTGCTCCCTCTCCATTTCTGCCCCGCAAACAGGGAACAAAATAAGATTTTGCTCCCTAGGGAGCAAAGTACAATTATGTTCCTTCTGCTGCTACTGATTTTCTCATAGGAGGAGTGAAACGCAGAGTGTGCAACACGGTAGCAAAATTATTTAAACCTTGGGTGACATAGCTTGAATCCCTTGCTAGCTCAAGATTCCCACCCTCTGTAGAATATACCATTTTGCTCCCTAGTGTCACACAATCTACTATTAACGTTGATTCGTTCAAGTTTCAAGTAAAAAGGCTTCGAAAAGGTTAAAGGTAAACATCAATGAACATAGTGGGCTGTGCACTCAATGATAAATAGAATCAACTACCGATTATCCTCAATCATTAACCCCTATCCATCTTGTCTCCAACGATAAAAAAGTACTCGACGTATAAATGAAGAATGTTTTCTCCGATTAACGATAATACGATTATTTTTGTTGATTGTTTTCAATTTGGTTATCTTATAGTTAATTCGTTGTAAGTGCTATGTCATTCGCGGCGCTTATCTTTTATATTTGCCCGTGTGTTATCAAGATGGACTGGTGCATTCGCACCAAACATGTGGGCTGGCGATATTTACACTTCTAGCCCTTTGAATTTTAAGTTTAAGCATCGCTCTCGTGATGAGAGGAGGCCTGTGCCCAGCAGTGGGACGCAAATAGGCTGTAGTAGTAGTAGTTAGACAATTTCAGGTGTCGTTGGCGTGGTAGGCACGGCAGAGCATGGCAAATTTAGGTGTACTCCGATGCCATCGACCATCTGTTTTTTTCTGTACCTTAACTCAAACACAATAAATCTTCATTCCTTCATTCATTCAACGCCAAGGACACCTAAAGTTGCCATGCTATGCCGTGCCTACCACGCCAACGACACCTGACGTTTCGTATTTGTTTTATATTGATTAGTTATCTTGTAATCGTTGTAAGAATGGACCTCTGGATAAAATACCGTAAATCCATCCAACGTTTTACCATTTATTAAATAGGGAAGTCATACGGCAGTGTTAGGGACAGTCTGCGAATTTTAGCTTTCTTTATCAGTCAGTAGTCCGCGTTATGATATTAGGGATTTCGACTTATAAACAGTTACATTATTTAAGGGTAAAGGGAAAAAGATCTCTAGTTTTTAAAATTGGATTTTAGGTAAATTTTCAATAATGTTACTTGATTAGAAATGTTTTTCCCTGTACAATTAATTTGGAATAAAACTATGGATAACGTAAAATGAAATTACATATGTTTGTTACAAATAATATTTTTATTATTTTCACACACGCGTCATATTTTATATTTAAATACGAGTACATCCCCTAATTAACATCAGATAGACGCATTATCTGTAAAAACTATACACAGATCTAAATTAAATACAACAAGAAACCTACTCTATATTTACAATCATACCCAGTAAATAATAAAATAAGAACACGACTTTCACTTAGCGATGTTGAAGATATTATTTAAAGTCTTCTCTTTCAGTCTTTCATAAATTTCCTCACATTAATCAACCGACTTCAATTCTGTATGTTTTCGTAAAGTCCAACTTGAAAGTCGCTGAGACACATTTCTCAAACTGAATCCAAGCGATTCATTAAACTACAAGAAGACTCGAGGCTTCATATTAAAGGTTTAGGTCTAGTTTCCATGGAAGATGTCGGCGTGGGAGTGGCGGCGCGGCGGGCGCGGCGGGCGCGGCACGACGCGCAAAGGCACGCCGTGCTTCGAGCGCAGCAGGAAGCGCGCCGGGTCGAACTGGAGCTTGTCACGTGTACGCGCACAGGGTTCCACGCGGTACCGACTTAGCAACTTTATTAGGCAAACTTTCGATTGCACTTTCGCGAATCTCATACCTGTGGAATAAAGAATAAGGTGCGGTGGTAAGTTGATTCTGTATACGAGAACTTCTATTTGAATATTGAAGAGTTCCTTATTAAAATGATCAATGAACGAATGATCCTAACTTACCAATACAGTTCCTAGGCCCGAGTCCGAACGGCAGGAACGCACAAGGATGTCTCCCTTGAGAGTTTTCCGGCGTGAATCTGTCGGGGTCAAACCGGGCGGGGTTCGGCCAGTGTTTGGGGTCGTGGTGGATGCCGCTGACGGACACCAGCACGCCCATGCCCTCCTCGACGGCGACGCCCGAGTCGAGCAGCTCGCAGCGCGCGAGCGCCTGGCGCGGGATGGGGTCCACCACGGGGTACATGCGCTGCGTCTCGTTGAAGACGCACTCCAGGTAGGGCATGTCGTTGAGGGCGTCGAGGGTGATCTGGCCGCGGTGCCTCCGCAGCACGCGGTCGACCTCGGCGACGAGGCGCTCCTGCACTGCGGGGTGGCGCGCCAGCTCGTGCAGCAGGAAGGCCATGGTGCTGGCGCTGGTCTCGTAGCCGGCGGCGTAGAACACGAACGCCTGCGCCGCCATCACATCGTCCGTGATCTGCAGCCGGCGCTCCTTGTCGCCCTCGTGCCGCTTCAGCCCGCGGATCTCGCCCGCGTTGCGCAGCTCCAGCATCAGATCCATGAAATCCTTCCTGTTCGACGGCACGCCGTTGCGCTCGCGCAGAATGTCATTCACGAGCCCGTAGAAGAAATCCTTGATGACCGCCGGCCAGAGCGACATGTCGAATTTCTTCAATATTCCGGGGTAGAGGAGCTCGAGTTCGACGGCGTAGTTGGAGGAGAAGATGAGCTTGTCGAGCTTGTCGAAGACGCCGTCGACGTCGTCGATGTCGATGTCGATGCCGAAGGCGCAGGCGCCGATGTTGCCGATGGTGAACCGCTGCACGAGCTCGTGCACGTCCTGCTCGGGCTGCGCGGCCACGACGGGCGCGAGGTACTCGAGGAAGCGGTCGCCGCGCTCCGTGATGAGGTACAGCATGCTCCGGAGCTTGCCGGTGCTGAAGATTGGCGAGAGACGGGAGCGCAGCACGCGCCAGTCGTCGCTCTCGGCGTTGAACAGGTTGAAGCCGAGCCCCTTGTTGCTGAAGCTGAAGCCGCGGTCGACGAAGTTGTCGAACTCGCGGATCATGACGTGCTTAAGCACGTCCAGGTCGCGCACCAGCACGGCGGGGTGCCACGCGCGGTACAGCCCGACCGCCTTCTCCTCCGGGAATGCCTCGTAGATCTGTCGGTAGCATTCATTGTAGGTGACGTGACGGAGCGTGGTGTTCTTGACATTGCCGAACAACGGTATAGGCTTGGGCCCCTTGACCCCACGCTTGTGCCAATACGAGTATTTGCGGACGAGGAATAGATACACCAGCAGGGCGCACGTGGCGACGCCCAGCAGCAAGCTCACTGCGACTTGTACTGCCATCGCGACGCTGGTGAGGCTCGCCGGCGACACTGACGACGGCGCCGCCGCGGACCTATTTATAACCGTCTTAATCTCCAAGATCCCCATTAGCAAATATATCACGATTGTGATCTTTTATCGAATCATTAATTAAAATTAAGCTAGATCTTTCGCGGCAGATCATTATTAACTCTGTTCCAAAAATATATTGGGATCTAAAAAAAAAATGAGTTACCACTACCACTACTTGTGTATTCTAGTGGTTTTTCTATTAAAACGATAGAATCCGTCCTTTGATCGTCTACTATTGCGCCTATGTTACTCGACATTGACGAAGAAACGATATACTTTCTGTTAGTCCATCGAGATCGGGGGGCACGGCAGTGCCCCCGCCAAGTCGAGCGCGAAGCAAACACTGCCGTACCATCCTTTACTGAAACCATTTCGCCGCATTTTCAGGCCCCTATTTGAGAACCTCTGGATAGAACGCAGAAATTTCGTCATCCAGTAAGCTATAATCACATACTTAAAATCCAAAATTTCAAGTCTGTAGGTCATTTAGTTCCGAAGTTAAGCGAAAGCAAAGTTTCGCATTTATGACACTCACTCACTCACTCACTCATGATCATCAAAATAGTACTTCCCATAAACTCAGAGAGCTGAAATTTGGTACAGAGTTAGGGTTTAATGGTCACATAAAGGGAAAACTATAAAAACTAGGATAATCGAAGATCTGGAGTACCTGGTGACCCTGATTAGAAAACACAAGAGCCCAACCAAACTATTAGAGATCGATATACCGCCTTTACAAAAAATATTCAACTTGGTGGGCCGCTTCATTTGATGTCAAAAATCGAAGGTCTGAAGTATCTGATGAAGAACCCTCAGCTGGTCTCAGCTGTATTAGAGATATGGTAATGCCCCCTTCTACTATTGGTACATTAAAAAATCGACTGTCATTGCAAAAATCCAGCGTAGTGGGACACATCTTCTAATTTAATCTAGCCTATAGCGTCCCACTGCTGGGCGAATGCGTCCCTTCTGCTTTTAATACGCATATAAATAAAAAATACAACCGGCTAAGGCGTAAATACCGCGCCGATCTTTCAGAAATTAAAGCGTCTAAACCGTCTAAAAGAATAAATAATGAACGCGAATGGGCAATACGAAAAACTGTTGCTACTGTACAAGAATCAGAACCGAAAAAAAAGAAAAGAAAGATTTGTAATAATAAAAAAAACTAAGAAAATCTAATAAAATAAATCAATATGCCCACGTTTCTACTAAAAGAAAGGTTCCTTACTGCGATTTCTTTATTATTATAGTTAATTTTGTGTGACTTGGCCGTTGAACATTCTTTATACGTTAGTGGGGACAAACGGCCAAGTCACACCACATTAACTATAATAATAAAGAAATCGCATTGGCACGACCTTGTCTAGATTTCATTACTTTTTAGAGACAAACAAGCAGCTCCATCGAGACTTTGCTAGTTTTTTGCAGAATGTTTTTGGTGGGATTTACTATTACAAATAGTTCATGAATATATCCCTAGAAAATGTAAAACATAGAGTGGCTGCGTGCGGTGTTCCATAAGACACACTTATTACTTTCCCACTGAGCTTTTCGGTGAAGGAAAACATCGTGAGGAACTGAGGAACCTGCACGGTGCACGCATCTGCGAAGTCGACAAGAGAAGATGTGAGGAGGCCTGTGGCCAGCAGTGGGACGCAAATAGACTGTTGGGGCGGTGAAAGCAGTAATGATACGTTATGTTAATTATTAGCTCAAACTACAAATTAAAATGGTTGATTATGATAGTCCATTTTTTTTACCGTCATGTCGTGGATATGGAAGTTTCGCTTTGGGCCGTAACAAACAACTTGTAGTACCTAGTAGGTCAAACTTTACCTGTTTACTACTACTACTACAGCCTATTTGCGTCCCACTGCTGGGCACAGGCCTCCTCTCATCACGAGACGGTTTGGGCTCTAGTCCCCACGCGGGCCCAGTGCGGATTGTGGACTTCACACACATCTTTGAATAGCTTCGCAGATCTCTACCTGTTTGTTTATTATCTATCTATTAAAGTAGTATTTCTAAGCAGAAAGCAGAATAATATCAGTAATAGTGATGACGACAACTTTTTTTTCCTTAGTATATCAGGAAGATTATTGAAAAGTATTGAACACGTATTTTTTTCTTTATTCACGTAATCAAACTTATACGGAGATATATTGAGTTGAAATGTCGCGTGACGTCACGGTTAGGTACGATTTATACCTAACGGTGACGTAGTTAGCCCCTTAACTTAGTCATTCTTTGTTAATTTGATAAAACAAAAAATACGTGTCTAATATTTTTTTATTACCTGACTGACGGACTAATTAGAATTTCGATTTCTTCACCCTGTCGTCCTCCCTATTATTAGGTGTTACCACCAATAGTCAATACTGTAAAATGATTAAATGATAACCGTGATGATGAAAATGATTATCTATTTACTGAATGTTCAATACGATTTTTACTAATAACTGCACGATTTTATAGACACAATAAGCAATCGCATTCCGTAGACACTCTACATGTTCTCAATACTGAGATAAGTGTTTCTTACACCATGTATAAAATACTTCCAGTTTCCACGGACAAAATAGATGAATTTAATTTATGGATATTTATATTAATCAAATTGTTAACCTATTTTATGCAATAATTAATTTTTTTATAAAAATGATATTTTAACTTCTTAATGGATTTACTTAAACATAACATAACTTGATTAAGTAGAATATAAGTTTGGAAATGATTATATGTACTTGATTATTTAATTTATTATTCATTGCTTTATATTTTAATATTATTTTTAATCGTAAATAGAATGTAAAACTTGGATTAAATGGCTATATTATCATTATTATTATTCATACTACAGCCTATTTGCGTCCCACTGCTGGGCACAGGCCTCCTCTCATCACAAGAGGGTTTGGGCTATAGTCCCCACGCGGGGCCAGTGCGGATTGGGGACTCCACACACATCTTTGATTTAATTCGCAGATGCGTGCAGGTTTCCTCACGATGTTTTCCTTCACCGAAAAGCACAGTGGTTAATTCAAATTGAATCTCTAAGTTTACTTATTATTATTATTATTAAATGGATTAAATTTACTGAATCTGTCAAAATGCCTATTGTCTGTCAAAAAAAAACAATGTCCGAGGAACTTATCACATACTCTTTCCACCTGTTCGGAAGTGGTGCGCGCGAGTGCAAACGGAGTGCACACGTTCGGTACGGGCGTCGTGCTTACGTCGAATAGAACGTCACAACTTAGAAGGCGCGCGGCGAAGCACTTAATTCGTTGACGCAGAGTCTATTATTGCTTAATCCACGCGCCTTCTAAGTTGTGCAAACCTGTATCAGCCTATCGGGCATTGATCGATCGACATTGTTCTATCAGAATGGAAAATCAAGAATATTATGAATTGGATAATAATGACGCTTTATATGTGTTTCCAAAACACTTAGAGTCTTCCTCTTCTTCGGGAGATGAGGAGGGCTACGCTTCACTACCGCCTAACAAACGCCGCAGGCTGAGCAAGCCTGATCCACGCGTAGATTCTTTAATGAATCAGGTAAATTATATTAGTCACTATCTCACTCAGATTCCGCACTACATAAGAGCATTTCAGGACGACAGGCAGAGCCGACCAGGGCCGAGTAGTTTGCCTGGAGAAGCTCAGCCTGGACCTTCGTCGTCATCTTTTTATCTAGTGAACCCCAACGAAACAGCTACTGTAAAGTTAGGTGACATATCAACTGATTTCGACGAGAAGCGGGTGGTACTGCCTGCAAATCAGGAGCGGTTGGAGGAAGTAGTTAAGCTGCAACATTTTAATTCACAAGCATGGAAGGGCGTGCGTTATAAGACAACTTTACAGAGTTATGCTGCAACTCCAGGTTTTGTGGCTTTAAAAGTAAATGAAGAATTTACACATTTTAAAGCTACTAAGGATTATTTAGCTTCAGCTGAAAATATGCTTGCAGGCTTGACTAATGCAGAGCTAGAATACCGGGAGATCTTGCGTAAGGGCTTGCAAGATTTGGTTGACTGGGCAGCAAGACAGCCTGAGGATTTGAATGCCTCGTCATTATTTGAAAAGGTGAATACAATAATGGGACCTGACTCCCCACTCCACAAATCATCCGAGAAGAGGATGCAAATCGTTTGTGGCAGGCGTGGTGAGTGTATCGAGATCCGAAGAGAAAGAATTTTGAAGGAGATTCAGAATGTGAATGTAAAAGCAACATTAAGGGAGATACCTCCGAGTGCAGAATATCTGTTTGATAAGGTAGCTCTGTAACCAGTCATCCAATCTTTAGGAGGACCACAGGCATGGTTGTGCAAACCAACATATTTAAAGGAAAAAGGATCAAACAGAGAGCGCCAGGATTATACCTCTCCGAATTATAGACAGGATCGTAAACACTTCTTTTAAAAATGTCAGACCGGACCAGAAAGTCAGGCAAAATAATACTCGGAATTTTCGTAAACGCAACCAATTTAGAAGCTACAGTGGCAGGGGACGTGTTGGAGACAACAATCAGAAACAACAACAATGACTATGTTCAGAACCAGCGTTTGTTCAGGGGAGCTTGCTTGAAGGAAAAGGCACACGTTTGGAAAAAGATGGGAGCAAACCCTTTTATTATGAAAATTGTCTCTGGTGGCCGAATTCCATTCAAAATAAAACCTCCCCTTCGCCCCTTAACCCAAAACATACTAAGAAAGTTTTCAACTCCGAACTCACCGGAAATGTCCTTAGTAGTACAGGACAGGACCTGAAGGACAAGGGCATTTTAGAAGCACCTCCTGTCTTGAATTTGGACTTCCTTTCCAAGATGTTTTTAATAAAGAAACCCGATGGGGGTATCCGACCAATATTCGACCTGAGAGGTCTCAACAGACATGTTGCAACAAGACACTTCCAGCTGACCGCGCTACCTTTTGGCCTAAGTTCTGCCCCCCGGACATTTGCAGCACTGTCAAACTGGATCGCAGAGATCCTGCGAGAAAGAGGTGTAAGGCTGTTGGTTTACCTGGACGATTACATTCTAGCAGGTCAGAAGCCTCATGCATCAGGTATCGGATACCTTGAAGCTATTAGACAACCTGGGTTGGCATGTGAATCACAAAAAGTCTGTATTAACACCTTCCCATCAGTTGGAATATTTGGGCATAGTGTGGGACACACAGAGGATGACCAAAGCTCTGCCTCTACAGAAGAGGGTGAGAATAAAGACCATTTTGAACAGAACTCTAGAGAAAGATCGAGTCACCTTGAGAGAAACTCAAGAGAATATTAGGGTTACTCAATTCTGCAAGCTTGGCGACGCCCAGCTGTCACCTCCACTGTCGTCAAACTCAAAGGTTCATCAGAAGCTTGTCGAGGGGCAGTCTGAGACGGAAAAAGAACCTTCCTGTGGTGGTTCAGGCCGAGCTTTGTTGGTGGGTGCAGGCCATAGACCACAGCTCGGTGGTGATGCAAAAGAGGGAAGTGACCCACTTTTTGACCACAGACGCAGCCGACGCAGATTGGGGCGCTCACCTGAACGAAATCTACATGACTGGAAAGTGGATGAGGCACCAGAGGTGTTGGCACTCCAACGTCAAGGAGTTGTATGCGGTGTACGGAGCAATAGCGCGCCAGCGAGCGGCTTTGCAGAACACGCATATATTAGGTCCTTACATATGAAATTGGCGTTTCATATGGCAGAAATGAAAACCATTTTTTTTTATGAAACTATTTTTTTATTTAGTCAAAGTATGTACCATGGCTATCTATGCACTTTTGCCATCTCGAAGGTAGTTCATTGATTCCTTTACTAAAAAAAGTGTGTGAGCGAGAATCAATAAAATCTTTGAAGGCCGTTTGGACAGCCTCGTGAGAATTGAATTTTTTTCCTTGCATGAAGTTGTCCAAATTCCGAAAAAAATGGTAATCAGTTGGAGCAAGGTCCGGGGAGTATGGTGGGTGTCGAAGACATTCCAGTCGCAGCTCCCGTAGTTTTGCGGCCGACAAACGTGCCGTATGTGGTCGAGCGTTGTCCTGAAGCAGCAGTGGGCTAGATCGATTGACCAGTCTGGGTTGTTTAATGGCTAGCTTTTCCATCATCGTTTGCAATTGTTGACAATACACATCAGCCGTGATTGTTTGCCCAGATCTTAAGAAACTGTAATGGATGACACCGGCACTAGTCCACCAGACACTTACCAGTACCTTTTTCTGAGTCAACTTTCGTTTCGGGCAGAATTTGGCTGGTTCACCTGGGTTCAACCATTGTGAAGAACGTTTCCGGTTGTCGTACAAGATCCATTTTTCATCACAAGTAACGATACGATTCAAAATGCCTTCATTATTGTGCCGGTTGAGAAGTGAAACGCAACACTCGACGCGTGTTTCTTTGTTTGCGTCGCTCAATTCATGCGGTACCCATTTTTCAAGTTTTTTCACTTTTCCAATTTGTTTCAAGTGAATCAAAATGGTTTTATCACTCACACCGAAGCCTGCCGCTAACTCTGACGTGGTTTGCGATGGATCTGCTTCCACAATTGCTTTTAATTCTTCGTTATCAACTTGTGTCTCCGGCCGTCCACGAGGCTTGTTCTGTAGGTCAAAATTTCCAGAACGGAAACGTTGGAACCAATAACGTACCGTATTTTCTTTTGCAGTAGCTTCCCCATACGCATTGTTAATCCTACGAGCCGTTTCTGCAGCACTAGTGCCGAGGTGAAACTCATATTCGTAAATATAGCGATATTTTAAGTTCTCCATATTGTGAACAGAACGATGTGAAAGAAAAACAAATGACGCGATAACAAATAAATTTCGTAATTCGAACACAGAAATACATGGTCTTAAATTTGAAATAAATTTGAATTTGGAATTCCTAGCCGAACGCCACATATTTTGAATCAAAGTTGCCAGTTCGCCAAACGCCAATTTCATATGTAAGGACCTAATATTAGTCCAGTCGGACAACAGGACGTTAGTGGCTTATATCCGGAACGAAGGCGGAACTCGTTCACTAGCCCTACTCGACCTGACGACAAAGCTTCTGGAGCTGACAGAGCGACTGAACATCACGCTCACGGCGGCGTACCTCCCGGGGAGGTACAACGGCATAGCCGATCGCCTGTCAAGGAATCAACCAGTGCCGGAATGGCACCTGTTGCCCCCGGCCTCGGAGGCCGTATTCGCTGTTTGGGGCGTACCAGAAGTGGACTTGTTCGCGTCCAGAAGGTCGGCGGTCGTAGACCGGTACGTGACTTGGGACTGCAGAGATGGGTTAGCAACTTTTTGCGACGCCTTCAGTCGACAATGGAAATTCAGGCTGGCCTGGGTATTTTCGCCACCCAATCTGATACCACAGGTTCTGCGACCACCACACAAACAAAGCAGAGGGGATTTACATTGTGGTAGCGCCGCTTTGGACGCAGTGCTTTTGGCTAACAGATCTCCAAGCGAGAGCACTAGCCGAGCCCTTACCGATAGTGAACCTAGCCAACCACTTGATAGACCTCACCACGGGCAGACCTCCTCCTCAAAACTGAAGAAGAGTTGGAGAGAATGTACTCTGATTACCTATAAAGCTCCTATTAAACGTTGGATTTCTTGGTGTGAACTTAACAACGTTAGTCCAAAGATTCCACAGGGAAATGATGCTAGCTACATCATTTCCCTGTGGAATCTTAATTCTTAGCCAAATTGTTTCTGGAAGACAAATTTGCATACAGGACTTTATTTCTACACAAGTCGGTTATATCCACTTACAGCTCCTGGAACAGAAGATATTTCAAAGAATTTCTTTGTGCATGAGATCTTAAAAGCTATTTCCATAGCTAACCCTAAGGAAAAAAGAACACAAATTTGGGATACCAAGATACTTTTTGAATGGTTAAAAAATTCTCCAATGTCAGACACACTTTTTAGTGTATCGAGAAGAACAGCAATTATTTTGCTGCTAGCATCCGGAAGAAGAATCCATGATCTGACCCTTTTAAACTTATCTAAAGATAATTTTATTGAAAGGAATGCAGAAGAGATCGAATTGTGGCCAAGATTTGGTTCGAAGACGGATAGTTTCAAGTTTAGACAGTCTGGATGGCTGCTGAAACAACATCCTGAAAAGAGTTTATGCCCAGTTACACATGTAAGAAAACTTGTTGAGATTTCTCAAAGTAGACGTTCTGAAGCAGGTTCATTATTACAGAGTCTGTTTATTTCAGTCAACGGATTGATTAAGCCAGCAACGAGGACCCAGATTGCCGGCTGGGTGCAGAGTATATTCAAAGAGGTGGGCATAACGGCAGCACCAGGACGTGTGAGATCAGCTGTCGCGTCAAAGAGTGCCTCGGCAAAGAGACCCATAAAGGAAATCTTAAGTCGTGCCAACTGGAGAAGTGCTCAAACATTTATAAATCATTATTGTCGTACAATCGAAAGAGGCGATGAAGATGGCAGTAATGATGTCCTGCTTGTTAACAATTTTTCTAATTTATAAATTTGATTTATGTGTGATATTGATATATATTTATACATAAAGACAATGTTTATGGTTGTGTCAGCCATTAATCTCACTAACTAAGATTAGAATATCTAATTAATTATCATTTTATTTCAACAAAGAGGTTTGTTTAAGTTTAATTATTAGGAGATTTTATTAAGTTAATTGAACTGTGATTTGTTTGTTTTTTCTCTTGATTGTATTGATATAATGGAAGATTCAGTAACTTGAATACATGTTCATTAAAAAATAAACCACAGCATTACAGTAAGTGGGTTTCTGGTGTGATGAAGCCTATGAATGTCATATTGACAGATGCACAGATAGGACATAGTGCACTCGACTGGTAAGTGAAGGAGAAAAGAATTGACACAATAACGAGGTAAAAGCATGTTTTTCATGGTAAAGTTGGTACAATCTATAGATGCTTCTTCATTAAATGCTGTGTGTTTTTTCACACACATAATATCTGTTTTGTTTTTATGCAAAACAGTCATATTTTGTTTCGAATTTTGGTAGATACGATGGCGCCACGCACAGTACCAGCAATATGGAAGAAATAGAATAGTACAACGTAAGAATAATCTGTTCAACTCGCTTGTAGACAGACACCAGCCAGCCTGAATATAGCCGGCGCGCAACTCGCCCTTACCGTCGTTTGTTTCATCATGCACACATACGTCCTCGAATGCAAACATTGACACTTCATTCTAATTGTGTTCGAAATCGTATTTTTTACAGGCCACGTCCGCCGTGTGGCCACGTTACAAATGCAAGTTGAAATAAA